>JAUZNJ010055046.1:6738-29311 GCA_034780135.1 Jordanella pulchra | reverse complement strand
AGGGGAACAAGACACACCTGGGAGCAATCAGGGGACACAGGGAGCACAGAGAACACAGAGGCAGACAGATCATGACAACTACAGATTAACCGACAGCTGGATAGAAGGAGTCATGAGGGTCGTCTGCGCTCACTCTGGGGATGTAAACAAGGAACCAACTCGGGATCAATGTCCAGTCAATGGTTTATTAGATGGAAATTAGTTTCACCTGTTGAATCGATCAGGTCCGCTACAGGAAGTCCTCTCAGTGTTATCAGTGTCATTATTAAAGTACATTCATGTGTAAGAAGCTGAAACGTGGCTCCGGTCAGTAAAATCATCCGGAACATCCTGATGCTCATTAGATGGTTTTCAAAACACCTCATCAGGTGATGTTAGAAGAAAGATTTACTTCCAGTTGATATAAAACCAGGAGCAAACTGTTTGTAATCTGTATAATCAACGGTACACGCCTCTTTACTTTGAGTGGGATCGAAAACACCAACGATGGAAAACTGGAATTGTACAAAATTAAAGACATTAAACTGGTTTTATGAATCTTTGATGCTTTAGCAGCCTTTGCGTTTTGACTGTGGCCCTCTTTGAAAACAGAAATGGGCCCCACTGCTGTCCTAAGGGGACATTATAATGAAGTACAAACTAATATTGATTCTGTTTTCTATTAAACCTCCATTCTGATAGAAAAGTAGAAAGAAGTTTACATGTTTTAAATGAGTTTGCTCCCCAGACGTCTGCTGGGATTAAATAGCAGGAATATGGATTTAAAGTTTATGGAAAGTTGTTTTTTGTAAACCTGCTATAATTTGCTGATGGCTGGAGCAGCAGTCTGATCTGAGAATCCAGGCTTCCCTTTCTGCAGACATGTCTGCAGCTTTCCAGTGTCAGCCGACAGACAAAGGCCCTGATCTTCACTCGTTCCAAATTGCTCATAAAATGTATGTTTTAGTAGGTGAAATAAGTGGTTGTGTTGCAGGTGATCTGCAAAGATTGCTGCACAACAATTGAGACGCAAAAAACCTTTGTGGTTCTGCCAAAATTCCATAAATACTCATGTGAGCAGTTTGATTTAAAACACACGCATGTAAACTACTCTCCATAAACCTTCTGAATGTGCAGGTTCGATGCTATGAGGCCCTAAATGTTTCACATTCAGGAGTTCATGCTGCTTTTCTGCACCTATAGATTCCCTCTTACTTGCCTGTTGACCTGGTTTTGCTCGTTCATGTCAACTTTTGTGGCTTTGAAGGAGTTACCCTCCGGATAAATCAAGCTGCCTGTGATTGGCTGCTACACAGGAAACCCCGCCTCTTGCAGCTGTCTCTCTAGCAAAGCAGCTTCAGGCGAACAGCTTCTCTTCGAGAGTTGGACGTTAGTAAACACAGTCTGGAGAATACTGGGTTCTGATTGGCTGAAGGGTGTCTGTTAAAAACACAAATCAAAGACCCAGCCGTGGTTTTCCTGGGTCATCTGTTGTTCTGTATGGGTTTTGTATTTGGGCTGAATCGTGGTGAGTGTGCTGGATCCCTGGAAGCTGCATCCTTCTTCCTTCCTCTCTGTTCAGTGATGGTTTCATCCTAAAGCTACTTTCTGGACTATTTCTGGGTATAAAAGCTGAACACGTGTGCAGCTTTTTATTTGGTCAGCCTTAAACTCCATTCATGATTTCTGATCTGTTTTCTCAACCAAAATATTGGACAGAAATTAGACTGTTGCCATTTAAAATGTATTCAAAATGTGAAATATGATTTTATTCTAAATGTTTTATTGAGAAATGTCCAGATCTGACACTGATCTCAGACATTTTCAGCCAATGATTGAAGGTGTTATTATAAAGGAAACCTGGTTTCTGTGGTTTTGAAGTATTATTTTGCTTGATGTTTGTTTGTGTTACATTGATGTTGCAGTTTTTATGCTTTTAGCTCAAATCTACGTGGTTTAGTATAATGTATCACGATCACCCAGCATGACTGCGCGGCAGCAGCTGCGTCACCATCGAACCAACATTACAGCACTTTTAACATTTGCCTCGTAGTTTTACTTCACTATAATCAGGTCAGGGTGGGTTTATGTGTCCACACCCTTTTATAACTGTGTGTTTCTGTGTTTACTCATAATAATTTAACTCTATGAAAATAGACACATATTTGATTAAAACGGTCAATGATTAAATGATTAGAAGCAATGTGTTTGCCGTATTTCTGTCACTAATGGGATGTTTGTGGCAGATCTACAGTGTCAGGTATGATGTAGGTCATAGTTTACCTGCAGCGGTTTTGCAATCCCAGTTTTCCTAAAGGTAGATTTAGCTTAATGAATCCTGACCTGACATCTACCAAAGTCAAAGTTCTGTTTTGGTATTCATGGAAAGAAGGGAACCTTTTTATTGACTAAATGTTCCCTGGAGCTGAAATAAAAGCTTTTCTCTGCTTCAGTCTTCGACGCTAACATCCTGGGGTCGTCTGTGCTGGAATCTGCGCCTATGAATCACTCTCCTTCAAATTCAACATCAAGTGTTTTGTCAATTGAAAGAGTTTTCATGATTCATCCGTGCTAATCTATTGGACCTGCAGAGATCTCTGCTCACAGAAGATGTTTGGCGTCGTTCCACAGAGCCGCTCCGCTTCTTCCACTCAGATCAATCCTGTGGGATGAAAGTTAAAAATGAGCTGCAGGGAAAGAAACAAAGAACGGTTTCCCAACCAGTGAGGTATTTGTTTTGAGTTTTTAATTCGCTTTCATCAAGATTTAGCTGAATTGACCATCAGGAGTCACATCTGGGTTTCAAATGAAAAGCAGAGGAGAGGAGCTTCCTGCAGAGAGGTGTGTGACACCTCGATGCTCCAGCCCAGCTTCCTCTCAGCCTGCTTTCAAAATAAAGGCCACCAGTATGGAGTGAAGTTTGTCTCATTATTGTTGCAAAGATCACATTTTGTAAATAGAAATTTGGAGAAAAAGAAGAATTTGATCAAGAAATTAAACTTAAAAAACCTCTTCAGTAAAAAACCCTAAAGGGGAAAAAATGTCAGTTGTTCAATTTTTTCTTTTTAGATGTCGTTTTGTGAAAAGGAGTTTTACAGATCGCATGCAGTTGTTGCTAACGTCCAGCTCCGCCCCCAGATCTGAGGAGAATGCAAAGAAAGAAATGCAACTGAATAAAACACAATCTAACAGCAAATTTCTTTAATATTCCCTTTTTTTATTATGAAATTCTTCAAAGTTTCATATCCAGATTGCATTTTTTTTTCAGATTTCAATTTTCAAAACCTTTTTTGTTTTTGCTTTCCATAGTAATGAACAAAAATCACTCCATAAATAGAGAATATTACATGGTTTCCTATCGGTTCCTTTTTAAACATACCTGCTTCAGTCATTGCGTCGTGGGACAACTTCTGCTGGACGTTTCCAGCCGTTTGGACACCGTGAAATCTCTCACTGCTGCTTTCTGCAAATGAACCCCGGTTCCATTAGACTGTAAAAAGGTTCTGGGTGGAGGATTTGCAGATATAAACATGCAGCACCCTGGATTCCCCGGATCAAACCGGACCTGGATTCTGGTGTCTATTAGGAAGCTTGTTTTATAAAAATGACTTTATGACGATATCCACTGCTTGGACACATTTATCATGATGAAATCGCTCAATCTCCAGCTGCTGCTTTCATCTTTTTCTTGGTTATTTAAATTATGAATGAGAAGCGATAATCATCAGTACATAAATAGGAAACAGATGTTTTTTGTGTTGTTATGTAGTCAAACCTTTTTTTCCTTTCAGGGATCCATAAACTGAAGACTAATATGATCTGTTATAGAAAAAAATCCAAACATAATCTGGTGCATCAGTTATGTAGAGATCGATTTATTCAGATACCGATTATATTTTCCAGCTGATCCTTGATCTCTGATGCAGTGGTTTCATCTCTTCCTCCGTTTACATGATAGAAAACAATGTCTGTCAATGTTTTTGACTAATTTCACACAAGTATCAACTCTAACAGAAAACCTTTATTAACAAATCTAAGAAAACATTAACAATAGATGTCAAATAGAGGGAACAGAAACACGTACTTATTGTGCTTTTTAAAACATGGCTGCTGAACAGATCCACGTATCGGCCGACGCCGATTAAAGGAAACAATCCTAATATCAGTGATCGGTCTATGAAGAAAAGTAACATCAGTTTGATAAACTCATAAAGACCTTTGGTGCTGGGACTCAAACCTTCTTCTTCTTCTGTCCCTTTTCATCTTTGAACGGCTCCTAGTTTTTCTACGACCAGCCGCCTTCAGCGTCTTCCTGAGCAGGAAGTTTCCCTTCAGTGACACGGTCACACCTGACTCTGGCAGGTTTTTGTAAACACTCTGACATCACATTAATCTCCTCCTGCTTGTTTTGTCCCCAGGGCTGTCCAGGGGAAGGACGGTGACGGCACAGTGGCTTTCTCAAGGTCGAACCAGGAGGGCGGTACGGAAATCCACACAGGTCAGAATCACGCTGAGCTTGGAGCTACAACCGTATGCCTTATACCCTGGTTTATATTATTATTGTTCTAATGTCTCTGACTGCGGTAAAAGTTTTGCTTGTGGTCCCTGGATGGGAGCAAAGAGACAAAGCTGAGGCCTAAACTGCATCCATACATTTATGCATGTTTAGGATTTTGCAGCTTGAATATTTCATCGCTTCTTAGAAACAAAAAGAACCATTTGCTTGTTTTGCAGCTGAACCTTTTCCCACGTTGCAGTTTTATAGAAAAATGAAGGACGTCTTTTTTCCTCGTATCCTGAGGGGATGCATGACTTCTGTGTGATTGGTGATATGAAGGTCTTTTGTTTCCTGCATTTTAATGACCTTCTTCTCCAAAGCCTCCCCACTGATCCCTGCGCAGGCGATGGCTGAACACACCCACAGCGTTTCACAGGCAGATATAAGGAGGAGCAAATGTGGCTTTTTAAAAAACGTGCATCTAGTTTGATGGATTGTGAAAAATAGATAGATATGCTGCTTTTATTTAGCCCTTATTAATGGTTGGATGAACACTGATTTGAAATGCAGTCATTTATTATTATTGTGGGTTTTAATCTTTACCATAAACTTTACTACTGAAAAGTGTTTTTATCTAAATATTCTTTTTTTGACTTATTGTTTTTTTTATGGCGCTAAATTAGGGGCATAAAGTTTGTTCAAAATTATTTCTATGAAACTGAAAAAATAGCCCAAAAAACCTTTTTGATATGAAAAGAAAACAGAAATAATGTTTAAAACTACTTTTCAGAAGTTGAATCTGAAACATAGTTTGAAAAAAATTATTTGCAGTTTTAAAAATGTTTTTGTTTGAAAAATGTTTTTAGTTTTCTTTCTATTTGCAGTAAATTTTATTTCAGTTTTAAAAACTCTTTTCAGTTCTCTTTTTGATTTGTTTAACTAGTTTTTTTTTTTCGTTTTTGTTTAAAACAACATTTTTGTAATCAATCTTTTTGGGCCCAATTAGTTCTAAAGCTGCTGCCCCAGAGTACGGAGCTAAAAACGGGCCATAAAGTTTGCCTAAAAGAAAATCATTTGAAACTACTAAATTATTTTACTTGGAAAGTAACTTTGAAATGAAAACAAAACATGTGATTATGAAAAAATTTCTAACCAAAAATAAAAATTTTAACAGAAAAAGTGAAATGGTGAAGTCTTATTTCAAAACCAACAGTAGAAGAACAACTAACGGCCATGGAGAAGGTAAAGTTATTTTCTAATACCCCTTCAGCTTCCCATTGTCCATCCCACCAGCTATATTACTAATTCCTGTTTAACTCACCGAGTCGGTCCTGCTCCAAAATCCATGAACTTAGCAACACAGAAAGGTCAGCTGCATTTAACCATGTTGTAATAAACTACAAACCTCCTTTAAATGACAAAATCACCGCTTTTTAATTGGGATTTGTTTTAAGTTTGACCATTTATTATACTGTGTAGCAGAATTCACATTTTCATGAAAATCTGTCAATTAATCAGTGCATTTCTATCCAGCCCTGCCTGCAGTTACACTGGGTCCCACCTAGGGGGCGTAAGTCCACGTTGGGAACACTTCTGTGTTTAAGTGATTGGTTTTAAAAAATCACCTTCACAATTGCAAATTATTTTTATTTCACTTTAAAAAAAATCCATTGCAAATCTTTTTTTTCAGTTTTATAAATGCTTTTCAGTTTGAAATCCTTTTTTTTTCAGGTTAAAAATACCAGAAACCATCAGATTTAATACATTTAAAAAAAACGTTCGTATTTCAAACGACTTTTTTTCAGCTCAGAAAAAAAGGCCCCAGTTTAGCTCCATACAATTTAGCTCCACACCATTTGGACTAAACCTCAGTATTTTGTACATATTTGTGATAAAAGTTGTCGTTTTTCTCCCTAATGCTTCACTTTTTGATGAACCTTTGGTTCTAAGCCTCAGTCTTTCTGTCCAGGCCCCCTGCACCTCAACATTACTGCCCCCTAGTGTTCACACCAGCACACTCTCCTTCTCCTGGAATAACCAAATGCAGTGCTCATGCAATCTGTTTGCAGCAATAGCTTCTCATGTAGCTCCTGTCGGCACAGAGGGAGCAACCATTTGTCACGTCAGTCTCAACGGGTCTTGTAGACAAAGCGTTGTGTGAATTTGTTCAACCATGAATGGAGTTATGGCTCAGTGCCTCGTTGGACAGATGCTCCTGCTTGGCCTGATAGTTGCCTTGGCAAGAATCAGAACATTTGGGATGTGTTGGAGGAAGTGAGAGGAAAACAGAGAAGAGGGCCAGAGCTTGAGGAATGACACTCAGAGCGATCGAGCTTCTCATCTGGGTCCTCTGTTCAGTGACTTAAAGAGAAAGCTTGGAGATTTCTGCTCTTTGCTCTGCTGCCGCGCTAAGAAATCGGACTTAAGGACTGATGGTTTCCATGTTAGTTGTCTGTCTGACCATTAGTTGTGATCACATTATCTTCGGAGAGCATAACTTATAGTTTTTTGTTTACTCTTGTCTGTTTTAAAATGTTAACAAGCAACAGAATAATCAGAATGTAAATATACATCTGAACTAGTTTAATAATCCCAGCATCTACGTTAAGCGGTATGAGACACAAAAGCCTGATCTCCATCTGAAAATGTTCTGACACGGTTTTACGGCCAACCAGCTTTGTCGGTTTTGTAGTTTGAAGTTTCAATAATCACTGGTGGAAGGTGTGAAAGGTTCAGTAAAATGTAGGGAGGTAAAAACCAGGGCAGCACACGAGGTCCTCGTTAGTTCATAACTCTGTTGCTGACAGGCAGAAGGGTGCTGCGTAAATGATGCTGATCACTAAAGGCATCTGACTGTCTCTGCTGCATTTTAATGCTTGTGGCAGTCGCTCAGCAGAAGCTCATTGAGAAACATAAATATGAAAAACCACTCCGTCGTTGTTGGTGGTAAGAAATAAAGAGGGTGGATCAGATGGGATTAGCATAAAAATGCATTATGATATGATGGTGCTGTTAAAAATGCTCTGACGTAGACTTGTGGTTAAAAGATGGACCTCTGTGTATTCCTGGCAGCGCTGAGCTTGCTTCTATCAGTTTTGGTTCTTTACCCCGAATCCAATTCCACCCCTGGCAGCACTTTTATGTCAAACCAAGCAAGCAGACTTTCACTGCTTTTAAAAAATTGTCACGTTAGAACACTTTTCAATTATCACTGTAGAACAAATCTGGAATAAGGAAGTTACAAAAAAATACAAACACAAGCATTGAAATGTAATCATTTACCAACCAATCAAGCAACAAACCAACCAAACAAACAACCACACAGCAAACCAAACAAACAACCAACCAACCAACCAACCAACCAACCAACCAAACAACCAAAGTACAACCAACCAACCAAACAAAGTACAACCAACCAACCAACCAACCAACCAACTAAACAACCAAAGTACAACCAACCAACCAACCAACCAACCAAACAAACAAACAACCAAACTGTTTAATTCTTTCCTTCTGCCGTGATGAAGCTTTTAGTGACCATGAAAAAACTCAGATCACAAATATTTGGTCTTCATGTCTGACCAAGAGGGATGAACTGGAAATTGTTAATTTCCACTCAAAGTTGCAGTTAATGTTGAAACTTTAGGAACAACAAAAAATATCTACTATAAAGTATTTAAAGGGTTTTTATTAATAAGGAACAAAAGAAGAAGAAAAGATCCAGGGAGGAGTGTTTCCTTCTCTCATCTCCACTCCTGCTACCTAAACAAGGCTTTCACAGTATGTTCAATGTTTCAGTTAGATTCTACTCTTTAAAGATCAAGTCCTTAGGATATTATCTGTGAAAAGTCTTTGAACACCGGGGGTTGTTTGGTATTCTAGCAACCGCTGGTTCAGGTCTGGTTTCATCTTCCTCAGCTTTCATCCCTAAACTTTAGCTGTTGTCCCAGCGTAGGCATAATTAAGAACCTGGCCCTCTTTAAATATCCCCCCCCACCAACATCATGCTGCAGCCACATCCAGTCCCTGAGTGTCTGACAGGATGCAGACTGACAGAGAAGTTCAGATTTTTTTGCTGCTTCGCTCTTTAGATATACGCTCCAAGCGAACCCTTGGTTAGTTAGTACATCACTTCACATACAGATAACATTGAAATCAAATTTAGTTGCCACATCAGCATCCGGTTCCTGAACGCAGCTTTGTGGATGTTTGGTGATGTTTGTGGTGATTTTTGCAGAAATTCAACACTACGAATTTGTGTTTGCGACGTTTTTGGCTCATTACTTTCATTCAATGCTTTCGTGTCCAAAGTCTTTTGACAGGAGACATTTACTGCTGTGAGAAAAGTGCATGCACTGATCTGTGGACAAGCTTGGTGATAAACACGCTTAAAGCGCATTACTGCCATCTAAAGGGCTGGAGGGGGAAAGTTAAATGTAACCTGACTAAATATCCCGTTTTCTTTAGTAACTGTGATTATATAGAACTAGTTTGGAAGCTGCAGGAATCTGCAGTTCAGCATCAAAGATCATCAACCAACACGCATCCTCAGGTTTTAGCTCATTTTATATCAGGTGCTTTCATGATTAAAATAAAAGTGAAACCAATTTACTGACTGTTAGGAGAGAATTTTTAGAAAATACACATTTGACAGATGCTTGTACTGACTTGGCTTGTCCGTTTAGCAACAGGTTTCCTTAGGTGACCATCTGTTCTGGTAGCAACAGTTCTTCTTTATTTGACCTTCTGTTTTTTCCTCCAGCCTCAGCTGACGTGTCTCCGCGTACGAGGTTTGATGCGATGCTGTTTGTAGTTGGAGCTTTCTGTGTTACCCTCCCTCCATCTGTTTATTGGTCAGGAAAGTTTAAAGACCGGCGTTTGTCCCTTTCTCCTTAGCTGTTTTTGTTTTATCTTTCTGTCTTCTCAGAGCCTCACATCTCTTCTTTCTGTCTGCCTGATGATTAGATTATCTCACACGCCCCCTTGAGTCTGCAATGACATTCACACTGGCAAGATTAGGGAGACAGATGGAAACGGTCTCTGGTGACAAAAACTGTGGGTGCAGGTCAAACAGATCCAGCTAGTTTCGCTTTTGTAGAAGCTCTACTAAAGGAAATGAGATTAAAAACTGATCTTTTATGTCACCAGTGAATCCAGTCGTAACTAAAAACAACAGAAAGTTAGAAATAGTTGAAACTCGTTTTATTAAGAGCATTTTTTACTGTTATATAATTTTTGAAGTGGTTATGATCCATCACGTGATTATGTTCACCTTTTCGAATGCGGTTTATTAAAACCTTTAAAGTTGTTCTGACTATAACCTCTATTACTGATAAAAAACCAATAAAGTCAAGTTCCTGTCAAATGAAGTATTTAGGATGATATTCTGATTACTGAAAGCAGCTAACGTTTATTCCAGCTTTGCGACGGCCTTCGTAAACTGGACCATTGCTTCATAGTGCCAGTAGATTGATTTCTGTAATAGTTGGTTATGAATTACTGTCACTTGCTTACTTGTTTACTCTCATTTTCATTACTAATCTGAGTAAAGTTTTATTGACTTTACCTAATGTCGAAAAATATTACTGTTACTCCTGGATGACATTAAGAGGCTTTGAAACGGTTAACAACAGGTTGTTAGCTTGTTGTAAGCTTCTTTTCCGTATCCTACGCTGCCCCCCCAGATTCAACCAGAATATCACCTGATATTTTTACCAAAGCTGGTAAAAGTTACTCAGAGTAAAAAAACGGCAAATGCTGCAATCAGTGTGTCTTATTTCTGCACCCAGTGTGCGTTCCGGTTTATTCTTATAGTGAACTCTGTAACTTTTTTAGATAGTCTCCGTCCAAATGGACTCTGATGCAAACCTGCCTCTGTCTGACCCAAATGCAGAAAGTAGAGCTGGACGAAATGGCCTCAAATCAATGTCAGGATCAATTGGGCAGTTTTACCTCGATAACGATCAATGCACGATAAATACTCCGGCTCCTCTATCTAACATAAGCAGGAAATGCAACTGATCATTTATTTACTGATCAAATCAAATCACTCATTCATTCAATGAAATATAAAAGTCTTGTAACCACTCAAGTTTAAAAATTCAACAATGTCTTATTGAACAAGAGAAAAATGTTTCCTCTCCTGCAAACATTTTTGCTCAAAAGCTAATGGAGCCCTTTGCACATTTTCAAACTCAGCAGCTGGTTGTTCTGCAGGTGGAGGAGGTTGGATGTGCTCACCTTTACTTCTACGCTCGCTGGGCTCCACAGGATTAACTGATGTCATTTCATTTAGGGCTGTTAGCCACTTCTTCACTGGGCTCATCCCCCATGTTTATGCTTCTCCTGACTGGATGGGTGGAGTCAAGTGATCATATACGCGCTGCAATGTCTTTAAGGGGAATGGAAACCCCGACCACCAGCGCACAGGCAGAACAGCTAACTTAAGTCTATGTATTTTACCGTCATGAGAAAATTGTCGCCAGTTATAGAATTGAATTATGGTCGTTCGGTTTATCACCCAGACCTTGCAGGAAGCACACATCTCTTTGGACTTGGCAAGCCGCCATAGTCCTGAACGTACATTTAAAGTCACGCTACCTGTGCTGTCTGTTGCTTACCAACTGCTGCCAGCAAGAGATGGATCTCCCTGGGCTTGAAGGACTCATTCTGCGACACCATGAAAAAATGGTAAAGAAGATTCTAAACCAACAGTGAATGACAATGGTAATAAATGTGCAAAAACAGGACTCGAGTGGTACTTTTCCTCCATTTCTATGTCTGAGACTGCTAGAAGTCTGCTTTCACACCTACAAGACACGAGAGGAAAGGGAAAAAGGTGCAAGACATCAACGACAAAAGACATACAAGTATACAAACATCAAAAGAAAAACCTATAAAGATTACACAATGTTTTTCGGGGCCTTATATAGTTGAAACTACAGCTTAGTATGAAATGCCTGTGGTGTATATGCATCAGTCTGCTTGTGTATGTAGGGCTTAAAAGGATTTTTTTTAGCAGATGAATATGCTCAATAGCAGGTGTGAGGTGCCCCAGACCCACCCACTAAAATTCCCAGGGGTGACACAGGAGATCGTAGTCATTTCTGACCAGTGGGAGCAGCGATTCTCATACGATCCTTTGGCTTTTCTGTCATAATCCAGTAACAACAAAAAACACGTTTAATACAAACCAGTTGCTTTTTGTTTCAGCAAATAAGTCACCAAATAAGTGGACTAAATTCCTTTTTTTGAGTGCGAATACACCCTTAAACTAACAGTATGTTCATTTAAAGATTATGTTGACAAATCTTTAATCCCTGTTTGATCAAAACATTCGACAAGAACCCCGATCAAATTAAAACAATTTTAAACATTTCCTTTTTGGAGACATAATCAAATTTTCTCACATTGACTATGAGTAGAAAATAAAAAGGAATTCAAATAATCAGAGTGTGAAGTATTTCCAAAGCAGTTTCTTTCTTTTTCAAATCTGAAGCTCTAAAAATGTTTTTATTATTATTTTTATTATGGTTATGAGTTTTAGTTTTATCAGACTGCATCCTTTATAAGTACCAGCAGCCTCCCCATTAAATCTTTACTTTCTTCTCCTTGTGGTCCTGCTGATTGTTGATCTGTTTATCATTTAGAGTTTTTAACCACTCTTTTCTCTCTTGTTTTGAGGATCCACTGTGCAAAAGCAGCAGGCTTAAAAACATTCCTGCTTGCCTCCAATTTCCATGTTTAGAAGCTGAAAATGTTCTTAATCAGAGATGACATTTTGTGCCTTGAACATCCCTGCTGCTCGGATCTTAATTTCAACCTGGTTAAACAAATGATTCATTTCTCTAAATGTTGAGGAAACAGCAGTTATGCCTTTTGAAAATAATCACAAACAAAAGGACAATCTAAATGTCAATATCAAAGGAGAAATTGTGGAAAATGTCAAGTAATTCAGATACCTGGGTGTCAAATCGGAGGCTACCGGACATTCGCCCAGTTTTATTACCAAAACCTATCCAGGATTCTTTGTTGATGTCGTGGGTCGCACCAGAGCAATCTGCAGTCACAGTCCATCCTTCTCAGCACATTTTGAGTCAGATAGAGAGTCTTTTATACCGATTATTTTGACATTAGTTGAACCAATTTCTGGTGGCAGTTTTTTTTTCGTTGGGACTGATTCTTTAGGCTGCTTTCTCCTCCTTCATCTATGATATAACTGACAAAATGATTGGTATTACACAGGGCTCCTTTTTGGTAGGATGCGTAATTAATGCATGTACCTTTTGTGATCTTAAAACATGGCTGCTGGTCGTACTGAGGAATTGCCTAAAGCATGTACATATTGGTCGAAATAAGAAAAACACAGATATTGGTCAGAAATATTGGCCAGCAGGTCAGTCTCTACTACAGATGCCTGCAGAGGTTCAGTGGATAAGATTCATCTGGTTACCGATCTCCCAAAATGAAGGAAATCTGGACCGATCCGTCAGTGCACCAATTTTTTTCCTTTTATGTTTACTTCTCTTGTAAGGTTAGAAATAATGTCCTTTTTTACACTATTTCTTACAAATATCAACAACAACAGAGAAGATAATCTAATTTTCTTAAGTAGTTATTGTTTCGTCTTTTATAAACCTAAATAATTAAATGGCGACTCTTTAAAAAAAAAGGAAAACAAATACTCTTATGTAGATATTTATTAAAAAATGTATTTTACAGACCTTGACTTTAGGGAAACCAGAAACTGGTGGAGGAAGTCAGAGTACCCAGAGGAGACTCATGCATGCACAGGGAGAACATGAAAACTCTATGAAGAGAGACCCTCGAAGCTTATTGCTGCACAGCAACTGTCCTACAAACGGTGCCACTATGCAGCCACCCCCCCGATGACTCCATACAGAAAGTAAACACTTAAGGAATTATGATTGAAAGGCAGCCGTGAGAAAAACAAATGGCTATAACAATAATTAAACGTTTCCTGTATAGACAACAGTTTCCTCTGTGTTTTAACTTCTGTTGTGTGAAAACAAAACAAAACTTTAATCAGTCCTGGCAGGAAATGATGCGAGAGGTACAAGTCTGTACTGAAGAATACCTCTGGCAAGGTGACACAGGGAGATGCAGACTTTAGCATTTCACATAAAAATTTCAACTTCAGCAAAGAACTGGCAAAGTCAAGCGTGTCATCGGCGAGCCAAATCAAACAGAAGATCAAAGGGAAAAGACATCACAGAAGTGCGTATGCTCTTTGACTGACAGCAGATCAGAAACTCATTTCTGGATAACATTTGGCTCTAGGAATGTAAGATGCAAATTAGATGATTAGATTGTGCAGATTATTCTTTTTTTTCTTGTCTGGTTTCCTCAGCGGATGAGGGATAATAGATAGATTGAATCTGGAAGTCTGGTAGACCAAATACACACATTTCTGTGTTAAACTAATCTGTATATGAGGTGCAGGGATACTGCATCAGTTAAAGAGAGTTGGAAATGACCCCCCGTCCTTTCAGTTGTCATCTGAAGGAGACGCAGCTGTGCCACGATTCCTGACTGAAAACAAATTCCCAGGCAGCGTTTGGCAGCTCATTGTCAGGCTGCATCTGCTTCCTTCCTCATATCACTATTGTTGAGCAATAAATTGTTAAGTCGTTTCAGTTAAACCACCATCTGGTCATAGGAAAAAGCACAACTGATCCAACTGGGAAACGGTGCTGTTAATGGAAGTGATGTTTAAAGTATTTTCCAGACACTTGCAGGTTTTGCTGTCACCTTCACTGAGATGCTTTGTTTTTGAGGGAACGATTGTAAAATCAGCAGCTCACTGTAAGACATGCAAACTATAAATTAGTGAAGCAAAATAATTATCAATTACGATCAATTAGAGTTCAATGATTAAATGTAAAGAATTCCTTCCAGTACTGTAGTGTCACCACTGTGCAGTAGAGGGCGCCACTGTTCATTTTTAAATAGAACCTCACGTAATACCAGAGTGGAGTCAGGCTAGAGCTGAACCATGAGTGGATCCATAGTCTGGTCTGGATTATTTCCACAGAACTTTCTGTGTTTCTGTTCGTTAATCTAAACTCTGGATAAACTCCTTTAGTTCTGACCTGAATGGGCCCATTTATCTGCGCTGCATAGCAGAGCAGCAGAACTTCTCTGCTGTGATCAAAAGGACACAATGATAGAGAAGTGGGGGACATTATGCGAAATATTTACTAGCAGTTAGCATGGTACCAGGGGAGGCTTCTGAGTTAATGGACTTTATGAAGCCCAGCATTAAAATAAGTTTAAAAACTTTCTCTGTCAGCAGTGATTGTTGGATTAGTCTGAAAACAAAGAGCTAGATCATTGTTAGCGTCAACGTTATCGAAAAGAAGTGGCAAATAATCCTGACGGTGTGTTGGAGTGACGTACCCTGTCTGTTAACGATAGTTTAGATAATATCTTGTACATTTTAATAACCTTTTCTTTTGGTATCCTAATAGGTTCCTGTATTTTAAATCTTGCATATAAGTTTAATAATCCCTGTTCAGTCAGTATTTATTACAGAAATCACAAGGAATTATAAATTATAATAACGCAATTCTTTTTTCTTAACTCAGCATATTGTAAAGAATATTTAGTTCTTCATGTTATGGAAAGATCCTCTTGATACAAGAGAAAACTCATATTTTTAAATAAAATAGCTGCTTACAAGTTAATTGTTGGTCGATCAATAAGATAATTAAACTTTAGATTCCTTCATTAATCGACAAATTTCATCCTTAATGGAAACATTTTCCCTCTGCGACCCGTTACCATAACAACCACTATGCAGATAAAAAGAATATGGAGGAATAACGTCTGTGGAGGTGAGTGGCTCTAAATATTTTACATTTATGGACACTTCATTAAAAAAAACACCAACTGACAGATTTTTTTTTGTTGTTTTTTTTGCAAATAGCTGTGAAACAACACATGTTGTGTTCAATAATAAACTGAGTGGAGCTGATAAACACAAAACACCATTTAAAGAAACAGAAAAATAGATAGAACGAGTTTCTCTGCTGTTGCTGAGAATAATGATGTTTGGGTGAAGAAAACTTTCCAGCTGAAGTAAAAGAAAAAAAAGAAAACAGGTCTAGCTTACTGTAATGACTCTACTGGTTACCTGCCCTTCCTCCTCCTCCTCTTCCTCAAAAACCTGCAAGGATAAGTAAGTATAAACAATGGAGACTGTGACTGGAAAAACAAACCAAGATAAAACATGTGGGACCAGACTGACCAGTCTGTTCTTTTATCTAAAAATATCCAACATAATGTCCGACTGATTGGAGAAACACAGAGAGGATCTGATGAAGAGCTTCTTCAGAAGCTGAAATCATCAGCAATTTATTTCCAGGTGAGTGTGTGTCTGTCAGTCCAGCTTGTAACTAAGAATTGCTTAAAGAAAAGCAGGATTTACGGTTTCAGTATAATTCCTGTTGTGGGGAAAGATAGAGGAGAGAAACATTAACAAATGCACCTCTGAGGCAAAAAAGAGAAAGAGCGATGGATTTATCTGTGGGGAGCCTTAATTCGATCACAGCAGGTTCATCTTTCTGGAACACGGAGGAAGGCTTCCTTTACAATACAGACTCATCTTGGACCCAACGCAAGAGAACATTCAGAGCAACACGAACACAAGAAGTCAGAGAACATTACTCTTGAATTGTGACCAAATGCCACCGCAGAGCAGTTCATCCTTTGTTTCCTGCCTGAGTCGACCTTTTCTGCCTCCATTCCTGTAAACAGACCACTCTATGTCAAGGCACTCAAAGGATGTGTTTTTATTTCCTCAGACATTTTCATTCAAATGCTTAAATTCCACAAATGATAAAATCAAAAAATATTTAAAATATATCCTGTATTTGCCCATTGTCATTGAAGCCCCCACATCCCCCTGATAATTGTGAAATACCTTTAATCAAACCAAAGTACAATTGAGTTACATAATTGCATTTACAAATATAATGATAAGAAAAGGAGGTGCAACGATTGCAGGTTTCTGACCGATCACCGATCTTTAAAAATCCTCATGTGCTGATTCCAATTTTGATAGATTCTACTTGTATTTATTCCGTTTTTTGTTTAATAACTGACACCGTCAGCTGCAATAAGATCACAAGACATCTTTAAATTTTAAAACTTATCCTGGAAAAGTATTAATCAGCACCAGAAAAAAACATTAACATCTGAAAGAAGTGCTCTGAGTTTAGGACATTGGGTGATTTTCAGAGGTTTGCGGCGGCAGATAAGATCACATACTCACCAATCTCTAAAAATCCCAGAAATCACGGCCGATCCGTCAGTCCCCCCATTTAGAATAAAGATAACTTCATCCATACATTTTCCTCCGGTTATTCCATCAGGGTGGCGGTGGGGCCGGTGGAGAAAGGCGGGTCCGCCGTGAACGGGTCGGCAGTCACTGCAGGGACCATGTGGACACACTCACACCTCAGGACAAGCACTTATCTAAGAGGAAGCCGGAGTACCCGGAGAGAACCCACGCATGCACGGGGAGAACATGCAAACTCCATGCAGAAAGACCCCAGGCTGGGAATCGAACCCAAAACCTTCTTTCTGCAAAACTATGAAGGACTTTTGGAGGTTAAAAAGCCAAAGAGCAATAAGCAACTAAACGTATGAAAACAAGCCAAAAAAAAACCATCAAGAAATCTGCAAATGACTTAAAACAAATCGCAGCAAAGTCTCTTCTAATAACCACCAGCTTGCAGTCTGTGGTTCACTGCCACCTGGAGCCGGCCAGAATATTAGGCATCGATATAAAGGTGGAAAAGCTCCAGAAAGTTCAAAACGGTGCCAGAGCTGTCGGCAGCGTTCAGACAGAATATAGAGACGTCCATGAAGTCAGGTCGGAGCGAGAATGGAGCCTTTTCCATAAACACACGTCTGGTCGATATGTTGGTGATAATTAGGAGCCGTCCCGAACATTTCCCTGGACTGTTTGAGTTTGAAGAGAATCCTGTTGACTTTTTCCACTCTAGGAAGTTGATAGCTTTTGGTCGTTTACAGAGAAAACAAAGACGAAAATGTTTGGAAGAATAATGTGAACGGTGGAGATGGGGGGGTTAATTACAAGCGGCCTGCTTTCCACTGAATGGATTAGATAAAGATTGATACTGTACCAGCGCTTTCATTTGGCTCTCATTTCATCTGTCAGCGGGGTGTGTGCGTGGAGCTGCTGCTGTGGGTTCTGGCCTGTTTTCACCAGTGATTTTTTTAGTCTGAATGAGGATGTGCATATGGAAGTGCATAAATGGTTTACAGAGAAGGTCTGTGAATAGGATGCAGCAGAGAATCAATCACAGCGGTGCAATGAGCTGAGGAAGGGCTGGAAGCAGCACATTTAGTGGGGGGGGGGTCTGTGGAAAACAAAGAGCAACGTGTGAAATGATGGAGCTGTGCTTTTATGGAAAGGTGAGACTGGTGGAGGTGGGATGTTCTGGGATCAAACTGATGGAGGAGATGCTTTTGATTTGTTATTCAGCATCTTTGCATTTATTGTACAAAATGTAAATTTAATGGAGGGATTTTTTATGGCCGCCTGTAAAAGTTAATAAACACGAGTGAATTCAAGGTTTGTATTTGTTCCTTGTTTTCAGCTCAACATCAGCCTTCAGATGTTTTCACAATAAAAGTAGAAAAGAACGAATCACAAACGAGCGTGAAAGAAGGCGAAACACAGCAGATTAACTGATGTTTTAAACCCAAACCAGTAGAAAATCCAACTGGGTTGCTGCACTGACTGATGGCGTCTGACTGAATCTGCTGACCTCTGAGGCTACAGGGATCAGGAGGAGGGATCTTTAAAGGATGCAGCCACTTGGATCCAGCAGACCTTCATCCTGCAGTCCTCCAGAGCTGGATGCTAATTAATATCCTGCCAGACTCTAAAACAACCCAGTAGATCTCAGCCTCGGTTGCTAACAATCATCTCGAACCGAGTAAATTCACAAACCCGTGTTTCCTGCCGCAGACTGAATGCTGGGGAGTCATGACCCGGTTCTGCTACTTCACTGAATCATTGCTCTGCCTGCAGTTCGTTTGGTCTTGGTTTTTCTTATTTATAATCAAGAATTGTATGGAGCTAAATGGGAGCCATAAAGTTTGTTCAAAATTTCTTTAAACTGAAAAAAAAAAGTAAAATAGGAAAAAATATTGGGAAATTTTAGAAAGAAAATATTTGAATCTGAAAAATATTTTAAACTGAAACAAAAACAATTGTTAGATTCTTAAAAAAAGATTAAAACTATCTGTTTTCCTCTAAATATATTACATTATCATAGAGTATCAATGAGGCTTTAAAAAAAATTCCTAATTCCCACGGTTCCTGAATACAACAAATTGGATTACAGTGAACCCTCGCATCGTGCATTCTGATTGGCTAAACAGTCTCTCTGCTTCCTCTCTACCTGTGTGTCACTAAAGTCGTGGTTTGATATGTAGACGTACAGAGCGCTACATACGTAGCGCTACAGAGCGGAGTCGGTGCAGCAGCTCAGTCAGAGGAGCAGTGAAAACTTGTACTTTGTATTTTTTTCTCATAATCATTTTTCGTTTTCTCCCGTTTTAATCTAATGACTCGAGTCGCGGTGCTGAATTTGAAACCTTCAGTTCGTATTGATAATTAAAATTATTGTTTTACAGTATAGCAGTTATTTGTAAAACAAAAATGTTTATATGGTACTTTTATTTGTTAGACAGATGCTTGAGCTTGTAAAACGGTTTTGTTTCAATGTATTATGGAGCATTTTATTGTATAATAACTGTACAAAAAATAAGGGTTACTACTTCACGGATTTCGCCTATCGCTGGCTCTTGTTGGAACGTAACCCCGCGAAAAACGAGGGTTCACTGTATTCTGTCCAGGCCCCAACTGTCCGTCATAGTTTAACACCTTTGTCATCTAAGCCCCGCCTCCTCGCCCAGATACCAGAAGTTTGAGTCTGAAAAAAAAAACTAAACGAGAGAAATAGTTTAAAGCAGCTATTCTTCTTATTTTCAAGTTTCATTTTTTTTAACCAGTTTTAAATCCTTTTTTTAGTTTCAAAAATACTTTTCAGTGTCAAATCTTTTATACAGTTTCATTTTCCTGCGATTTTAAAGCCTTTTCTAAAAATATTATTTTATTTTCAGATTGTTTTCTTTTCTCTTTAACATTTATTTATTTTGATATTTCAAATCCTTTTTTAGTATCAACTCATTTTTTTACAGTTAGAAAAACATTGTTTTACAAACTTTATGGCCCTAATATAGCTCCATAAGTAACACATAATTTCATGGTGGCAGCAGCAGCTTTGCTGGTCTCATATATTTACCTACAATCATATGTTTACTCTAAAACTGCTTTGTCATGAACCAAATCAGAAACCAACACGTTTCTAAATGATGTTTTGGATTTTTCCAATAGATCTTCTTCATGCGGGTCGCGTGCAGCATTGCAGGATCTCAAAACAAAACCTCAAACTCACTGAAAGCTGCTCTGACTGACCTTATTAAGAGTCCCAGAAGCCATCGTTTCTGCTGAACCTGCGTTTTTTGAGTTTTCAGTCTGCAGCTCCTGAAAGGCCAAAACGCTCGATTTTAAATGATTAGATTATTAACCCTTTTAAAATATGCTGGTCAATAAAACAGTGCAAAGGTTAAACAGTTTAATGATAAAATACTGTGCAACAACTTTCCATTCCAGAGCAGACGCTAACCCGCTAAAACACCAACAAATGTTAAAACCTTTGTTCACTGAAGATTCACATCTATTTGACATAAGTAACAGAAAGCTGTTGTTGTTTATGATGAAGTTGGTTTTCTAAAGTAGAATTATACAAACATCGCAGACCTGCAGAAAAAACTTATCAAAAAATACATTTTAAAATGATAAAATTGAGAGAAAGTAGCTGATGGTATATTTTGTCGACTGTGTGTCGCCTCTGTGGGTCTCAGCTGTTCTTTGGAAAGTCAGGCTGAAAGTCAGGCTGAGGTTTCTTGTTTAGATTTTTTTAAATAAATCATCCCTCTGTTCTCCTCCCTCTCTGCTCCATCATCCCAGCGGCATTAGAGCCAAAGATCCAAGACGTAATTAATTAATTCCCCATTTCGTCAGCTGATAGGTGGGAGCTGCTTAGGATGGACCTGAGTAACATGGTTGTTTCCTCATGAGTATGAAATTACCAATAAAACTGGGGTGGATTTCATGGGATTTTAAAAGCTCTCTGTGTTTATCGGTCCGTGTTTGGGGAAGCTTTCAAACTAGACAGCAGGGGTCACTACAGAGCGACACGTCACGTGTCACTATAACGTTAAATGAAAAGTACTTCTATGTAACCGTACTAAAAGAAAACAACAATCATTTCAATAAAGTCCAACCACAGGGCAGGTTGTGTAAATAAAGAGGTTGAAACACACCGTAAACTCAAGACGTTCACAGAGATTCATTTGACTGTTTTCTTAAGTTTTCATGGAAAGAAAACAAATTTAATGGTTTTATGAATAGATATTCAAAGGACAGTTGATTTGTTTGTTTTTAAACTCAACCTTTTCTCCACAATTAACAAACATCTTTATATATGGGAAAAAACACGTTAGGGTAACAAGTTTGTCCGCTTCCAGCCACCGTACTGAAAGATGGCGGATGGATTCATTGGGTAAACCGCCACCTGGACAACTCGTTCTAAGCTATGGGAAAACTCCCACATTTAATCTGATTGTTTTTAGACTTTGGCAAAGTATGGATTAATGAAAGAAGTAATTGATTTTTACTCATAAAAAGCCAAATTAGTTCCTTCAACATACAGGCGATGAAAAATAACATTTTCTCTCTCCTTGGAGCAGAGACTGCAGAGTTTGGACACGTGTTTAATCCCATTTCAGTGAAAAACAAATGGAGTCTGACAGCAGCAGCTATAATGACAGATAGTGGTAATGAATTAATGGTGTCATGGGAGGTAAAGCAGCTTCATCTGTGGGCTGGGGCAACAATTAGGGGCTTTGTTTACTGATCACTGTGGCCAAACTGCAGCAGTTACTGTCTGTAACTCTCAGTCCAATGCTTAACTACCAACATAATGAATATACAGCATTTGGAAGCACAATCTGATCCACAGACGAAGAAGCAATAAATTACTAACTATTTATACTATTTTATATGTCTAATGCCAGACACTTTTCACTGGTTAAGATTCCTTTTTAGGAACTGATGCAGAAGGAATGAATTTATAACATACAAAGATTTCACCTCAGAGGGCAAAAATAAAACTCCTGATGTGTTTTTCAAACAATCAGGGGAAATATTAACAGCGATCCTTCATCAGCAGAGCGTAGGCGTAATATGGAAATACCTGCGAAGAGTCACTTTGGCTTCTGTTTGTGTGATTGTAGATTAGAGCCATCGAGTATATCGCACTTTGTTAAATCAGTGCTGAGGAACTTTAATTAACTCAATAACTATTAGAAACCTGTCAGTTCAGCAAAACAGAGAGAAATGCTGTTCGCTGAATATTTAGATTGGACTTCCTGTTAAATAACATTCAGTCGCATCAGAATTTTAAAGAACTGGAGCCGTTTGGGCTTTTTTTGTGAGTTAGCAAACATCAGGTTATTATTGTACAAATCATGTCCAACATTAAAAAGATGCATCTTTCTCTGGTCAGACTGTTGGAAACATGCTGGTGTTGTTCCTCTGTTGTTATTTTAAATGAACATGAGAGTCTGTAGTTGCTGACAAACTGAGCTAAAACGTAGCCGAAACACAAAATAAGAAGGGCGGAGTTCTCTTCAGAAACGCAACCACATCGAGTTACTGGTGGATAAATACAAACATGGTGTAGCAATGCAGCCTAGTTAATGCTTGATGCCTCCATGCCACTCCGCGCTGCGTCCCCCGCGCTGCGTCCGCGCTGCGTCCCCCGCGCTACGTCTGCGCTGCATCCCCCGCGCTGCGTCTGCGCTGCGTCCTTGCTGCGTCTGCGCTACGTCCGCACTGCGTCCGCGCCATTATCCGTAACACACCCAGAAAATCTTTGCCACCACGCGAAGAGCAATTAATACGGCAGC
>JAUZNJ010055045.1:42058-57450 GCA_034780135.1 Jordanella pulchra | reverse complement strand
TTAAAAGTGAAATGACTGGATCATATGTCACTGGATCAGTGTCATTGATCCAATTCAGATAATAAGTCAGTATCAAAGTTGATGTCCCATAACAAACATTGCTGGGTTTTAAGAAACCTTTGCATCAAATAACATAAAATTAAATGGTGAAAATTTTTGTCATCACAAAGAGACTGGATTTTTTTTTCTATTAGCAAAACTTTAGGAGCAGATCTATCCTTGTATAACTTTTGGGCTTGACTCTTAATGTATTTTATCAGTTTTTGATAGCTGTATTCTATAAAGAGGTATCGCTATCAAAGCACTGGAATAAGAAATAAATGCGGCCATAGATGTTTGTCTGCTTTTCAAATTATTACAATGGATAAAACTGTGAGCTTTTGTAATCATTAGACCATAGCAACAAGCCAATAGCAGTAAAAGTGACAAGATAGCTAAATTCTTTGTGTATTCAGTTTTTTCAGGTAGCTACTAAACAACAGTAATGCTAATACGTCCAGTATTCCATTCTCTATTAATATTGTTATTAGGAGTAGTAGTAGTCTCCACAGCTAATTAATTTCCACTTATTAGTGGAAAGAAAATACAATAAAGTTTTACACTACCGGTACATTTTCATAGATAAAAAAAAAAAGAATACTTCCTTCTATTACTGAGTCATTTTATCTTTCGCAACTTACACACACAAACAATAACGAGAAGTGTGTTTTTTGTGGATATTGTTATGGACAAGATTGTCACTGTATGTAGATTTACATTTACTGGATGTTAGCTGATGCTGTCGTGAGATAATCATAAAGTCCAGACTGTGAGTTTCCCTGCTGTGACATGAACCATTTCCTATGTCCATTTGAACATGTATGTCCACAACAGACGACTTACTTGCTCATGTGAGTGTTCATCCATATTTATCCCTCCCTGTCCAAAATATGTCACTTTCTCTCTGGCTGTACTGGAAACATGCTGATGACTCAGCCCATTCAACACATTAATCCTGTCTCTTTGCAAACTGTGCTCAGCCCACACTGCGTTTTTAATATGCTGCATACATTACAGACCATCTGATTTCAGGAGAGAAAGTCCATGTGAGCTGAACTTGATGCTTTAAGGTTTGTCGTTTAGAGGCATGACTGCAGTGGCAAGGTGGAGAAAACAGAGAGGTAACAGTTAAAGTTGCAGAGACACTAAGAACCATTACAGCGCCATGATTACTAAATCTACATCTATCTTTACACAACTGCCTACAACACTTCTGTAAGCACTTTTAGTGTGTAACATTTTATTTACATAAACTACAGTTATCTTACTTCCTCACAAATAATTTCAGGAAGATCATCAACTGAAAAACAATAATAGAAATGACAAATTGGGAGTAAGTGAAAAAGACAAAACAGAAAATAAAAAGATTTTCTTACCAAGGGTAAAAAAATGTTGACAGAAAATTTGCTTTACTGTGTGAACACCAAAATATAACCTCTGGTTACATCTGGGATCATCTGAGCCCTCAACACATGCATATGTATAGATATCTGGTCAGGGTGCTCTTGGCTGTCTTTCTAAGGCTTTTATTTGCTCTACGTCTATATTGAAATTATATCGTATCAACCGAAATTAAGAAATGTATTGTGATATAAATGTTGGCCATAACGTCCAGCCCTGGTTATTCTAATTCAAACGCTGTTTTTCAAAGCCCTACAAACACTAACAAAAGATAAAGCCATATTTCAATATTGTTTTTCAGTATTAGTATTTTTATGCACCTTTTCTATCTTTTAAAATATTTCAAAGACAAGCAGATAAATCAATCTTAATAAACGAGAAAATTAAATCTACTCTGCTTGACGGAGTTTGATATTCACTTATTGAAAACCCAATTCACAGGTTAAACAGGGGATACTCCAGTATTGGTACTCTACTAGGTTTTCTAAAGTGTGCTTTACTCTGAAGGAATATCAAGTAAGATTTCCACTCAAAAACATTCAGTTCTTGCTCAAATGTTCTGCCAAACCTAAACCTGTTTAACTCTCTTAAACAATCAACTGGTTACATAGATGTTTATGCAGTACTCAGAGTCTGCTTCAATGACATGTGGTTATGTGATTTCAATAAATAAATGCACAAGTAAGGAGATGTTTATAGAGTAAGTTTGGTTTGATCAGGGGTCATAAAGCTTCATATTTCATTAGAGAACTGGCCCAAGCTGGAACATTTAATAGAAATCTTTAATGAACTAAACTAAGACACTCAATGGATAATTCACTTCTGGTTATGAAATGGAAGTAGATAGAGACACAACTGCAGTGTTTTACATTGGGATGGTGTAGATTAGCATGTCCTCCAAGGGAATCCTTTGGAGGGAAACTCTACAATGATCTCAGCTTTTAATGTGCAGCTCGACAAGCAAACCCAGTTGTAAACCAGGGTCTATGTGCTTACATACAATTCCTCTGGGATTTAAGCATCAAATTTAGAACAGGTTACATGTAAACATGGTTCACATGATGCATAAAAACAGGTTGTTTTTCAATGTTTGTTCAAAATCAGCGGTTTCTTCAATAAAATATAATAACATCAGTGGATTTTAAAGTAATTCAACTTATTTTAATAGGTTGGTCAACCAGATGGACAGATGGTAAGGCTCAGACACTTCAGCATAAAAAAAGACCAGACCAATCACAGTGTGGGAGCAGGGAGTTTACGCTTGCATCAGAATGACCCAAAATGCAACAGCACCTTCTGTAAACATAATAGTCAAGATTGCAACGTCTTGCTAATACATTTTATTATATCCCAAATGAGGTGGGTATATCTTTAAAAGTTAAACAACTGGCTACTATAAGAGCTTTAACTCTTTTAAACATAATGTTTTTGCAACACATCTGTAGCGATCTGATCGGTTCTGACTTCTTTCTGCAGACTCTGTTAGTGCCACCTAATGTAACGTGTTTACAACACAAGTCAGTATGGCTGACCAGGCCTTTATTTTATTCATATAGTTCCCTGACAACAATCCTTTTCTTGTGTACAATTCTAAAGATTCTTTTCACACATGTGTTAAGCAACATCCTATCGCTAAGCGGGCAATTAAACCTTCAGAAAATTATCCAGACGGACATCAGTCCTTGCCTTCTCACACAGAAATCCGCACTGCTTTAATTTCCATTTATGACTCAAAACATGAAACGGGCTGCTAATTATTCACACAGCGACAGCTGTTGCCGTTCTGTCAAATCTGCATAAATCAGCCATTCGTTTCTGAATGGAAGAGTGTCTCCGTCGCAGGAATGAACTCACACTATTTGTGTGTGGATATGGGATCGATTAGCAACAACAATCATTAATTTGTTACATCTGGTTTCTCTGGATATTCGATCTGAAAACCCTTTTATCTTTATAAACAGAAAACAATGAACAGTAATTGATGCATCCTCTTACAGAAGCTGATGTACATCTTGTGGCAACTGCCCCTAAATATCCGTCTAGAGGATTTCAGATTTCTAAAACAACAGCTAATCGTTTCATGCAAAAAAATGTATGAATATTAGTTACATTAGCTATTAAATAGTCAGTTACAAATCCAGTTGTAATGAAAAGACAGCGAGGAACCTTCAAGAAACCAGGAGAAGTCACATAAAGAACAAAGGAGCACAAGTCTTACAGAAGAAAGGGAAGAGATGAGACAAAAGCTGCAGGAGAGAGAGTCAAGTAAAGCGAATAGATGTTTGAATGTGCAGCTTTCTGAGACCTAATATAACACCAACATTCCCTGCATTACAAATGATTCTAATTTGGAGAAAACACAGCTTCTCTTTAATTAACAATTACAAAATCCCGTTCACACCCCAAGTGCTATTTTCTGCACTTAATGAGAGTTATAAAAAAATGCCACTGAGATTTTACAAAATAACTGAAGCAGTCTTGAAGCAAGAATGTTGTGCATCTGTGAGAGTGTGGAGGTGTGTTTGCTTTTTGAAGCATTTCTCCTAAAGCAAGATTTGTGCAAATTTTAAAGAACAGGTTTGTAGTAACACTTGTTTTCTGTTACACTTTCCAGGTGACATTTCTCTTGCATGTAATAAAACCTCGTTTTTCAGATAAAGGGGGAAAACATTTCACCAAAGGTTAAAAATTAGCTGGTGAGCAAGTCAAATATCCAATCTTTTTTAGTTTGGTGAATGTACTTTATCTAAGGGCTAACAAATTATTATATATATGTAGCGGCAAAACCCTACATTTCTTTAGTAACACATAAAAATGAGACATGGAGAAAAAAAAAACATCCTTTGAAACACTAATCTACTGATGACATCTTTATGAATAAACAGACAAATAAAATCACACTTTTGAAAGCAGTGACACAACTGCAGCAGTTCCAGATCAATAGCCATAAAATGTAATTGAATAGTCTCAGTTATTATCAAGTTCACTGGACCTCAAAGGGAATCATAATCAATATTTTTAGCAGCCATTAGCAGCTCATAAATTGGTGAGGTAATGCTAAAATTTCACACTCCTACATTTTCGTTTTATGGTTTCAGGTAATAAAGTTTTTGCTCTCAAAATCTAACCGCTCCCTCCTCCTCCTCTCACCACAATGACTTACATGTGTTATTGTGACAGTTAGTAGCCCGTGTGGATCTTTTAAAATCAATAAGTACAACAAAATACATAATTCAGGGAGGCCACTGTGTACCACCACAGGATGGTGCACTTATTTGTACATAAGTACAGTTTGATGCAAATAGAAATCTCTGCTGCTCATTTGTAGAGAGTAAAGGGCTCTCTCCCTGCAGCAGCAGTTAGAACATTTGGCAAATACTTACTGCAGCCCCTGAGAGGCCTTTTCACATCAAGTCAGCTTATTAGGTAACTGATGCTTCAACCTCTCAAACCAATATACCTGTTTTCCCCTCCTGGCTGTTGTTCTGCAAAACCAAGCCCATTATAATCCCTCTCCTGTTTCCCTCTCTCCCTCTGTCTTGCTGGCTCGGTCGATATGTTGGACAGCGAGTACACGTGCACGGGGAGATAATGCAAATGTCTCTATAAATAGGGACAATAATGCTGACAGTAGCACTCTCCATATTGAGATATCTCAGTGTAATTTTCACTAACACGCACAGGCACAAATCCAGGTATCTGGTAAGCAGTAGCGAGAGAAGGGGGGGGAGGGGGGATCCACTCTGTCGTTATCATAGCGATACTCACGAAGCAGCACAAAAACGCTTGAGTTTGCAAACCAAACACATTTCACATTTCTGCCATAGGAGGCTCAAAAAACAGGAGCACTCCGTAGAAAACAGATCGATGTGATCAGAGCATCTTGAACAAATGGCAGCAGCTCAAAACTACAGTCAACTAAATAACTTGAATATTGACTCTACTATAATGTTGGCCTTTTGCAGCTCATGTACTGTATTATGTAGAGACACACTTTAATGCTTAGATCTATTTGGCACTCATGTCTGGTATGCAGCTTTGCTTCATATCTCTTCAGCTGGTTTTTCATTAAAGAAAAAAAAAAACACCTATATAGCTTTATCCCATGCAATATTTCCCCAGTCTGTACAAGTCGGTACAGGGTAATAAAGAGTAGCTATCAAATTATGCTGCATGTACAAGCCTCTATCCCAAACTTTAAGGGCACAGGAGAAGCTGAGGTAAAGACCGATGGGATGAAAAAATAATTGAGACGGATAGAGCAGAGCGACGAGCCACATCCTTCATCTCTGTCACCCTTTCCCCCCCTCCCCCCTTCTTTCTTACCTTTCAGCTCATGATGAATGACTTTAGAGAGGTTGGGCTCCTCGCCCCACCAGAAGATCCACAACTCCCTGGCATCGGGCTTGATCTTGCGTCGCCACACACACAGCAGGTTGGCTTGCACACATTGCATGAAGCTGCGCAGCACTGGATCATCCTGAGCCGGGGCCGAGATCACGGGCCCATACTCCCCGCCGCTGCAGAAGCTGTAGCAACGCCATTTGATGCCCGTCAACTCCGCCTGGAAGAGAAGAGAAACGATTAAAGCATCGCAGCTGGGAACGTTAAGCTGTTCAACAAGTTCAAAATGAGTTCTTGTTAAGTATAGTTATTACTACAGTCTGTTCAGAACAGTTTTTTTTTTTCTGTGCGTGTATGTGGGGGATCGTTATAGTGAACAGAAAGATGTTACAATACAGCCTCGTAATACATCCAATGTATTTACAGTATAGGGCTTCAGCTCTCAGTGTAAAATATCATTTTATGTTTATTTGAAATAGTAATATAACTTGGATATACTAGGAAATAAAGCTAACTTCAATAGAATATTATTTCTTGCTCAGAGGTGGGTTGTAACTAATTACATTTTACTCAGTTACTACTTACTAATTACTTTTTATTACTTTTTGACAAAAAATCTCCTTTTAGCAGTAGCTTTACTGCACCATACTTTTTACAATATCTTAATAAAATATCACTACTCTAACTTTAGTCAAATGTTGGGCTGCCCTATAACAAACAAGCTTTTTTTTCCTTTTTTTTAAGGTGCACCAAAGACATACAGTCAATGTTTATGTCAAGATAAAGTGTTCCTTTATTGTACCCAAGTTTCCTTGAACCTACTGTGACATTTGGAGGTCGTGTTCATATACAAAAAGGAGTAAATACTGTCACTGCAGGTACTAGGTTCATAAGATGTATGTTTAAAAAAATGATTAAAGCTGGGGTCTTTCTGCATGGAGTTTGTATGTTCTCCCCATGCATGCAGGGGTTCTCTCTGGGTACTCCGGCTTCCTCCCACAGTCTAAAAACATGACTGTTAGGTAAATTGGCATCTCTCCATTGTCCCTAGGTGTGAGTGTGTCTGTGCACGGTTGTGTGTCCTTGTGTGTCTATGTGTTGCCCTGCGACAGTCTGGCATCCTGTTCTGGGTGTACCCCGCCTTACACCCATAGATGGCCGGAGATAGGCACCGGCCCAACCGCTACCCTGATGGAATAAGCAGGAGAAAATGGATGGATGGCATCACTTTAAATTTTGATCTGTCTTTATTGAATTATCTTTATACATCAAATGTTACTGACCAAATACTTATTTTCCACTATATTTTGCAATAAATTCTTTAAAAATCAGACAATGTGATTTTTTGTTTTTTTTTTCTCCTTTTTACTCTCATAGTTGAGGTACTGTATATCTATGATGGAAATTACAGGCCTCTCTCATCATTCAAGTGGGAGAACTTGCACAATTGGTGGCTGACTAAATAGTTTTTTGCCCCACTGTATATTCAAGAATCAACTGATTAACTGGTAAAGATAGTCAAGTACTTAAGATAAAAGAGTCAAGTTTCAAACATTTGGCATCAAATGGTGAGAAAATCCTCATTAGTGCAGACCTAGAGTTTGCTTAGTGTTTAAGTGATGTTATTATTGAGCCCTTGCTGTAATATTTGGGTGCAGTTGCTAAAATGCTGTAGTAGATGAGTGTTTTCAACATGTTTCAATAAATCCCCTCCAGAAGAATCTCTACCAGCCTTAAGATCACAAGCAAAGGAAAGCAATGACAAAACAAATATGAACCTAAGCATACCTTTCTGTCACTGAAAAATAATGAAATATGTCAAGGTTTCATAAGGTTATAACTAATCAAATATCAGACTTCAAAGACAATGGGCTTACAGGTAAATGACAGACTGTCATGGAAAATATGAGGTCACTAGTACTAAGGGGGACAAAGGTATGTATGACACAGTGTGTGCATAGATGCTGGTCAAAGAGCATACTGCCAGATCCACCTCTTTGGTCTATATGAATACATTTGGGGAAAGTAAACACAGACAGAGCAGGACGTGTGAAGTAGCAACCATATGTAAAGGATCGTACCTTTACCTTGGAATATGACATAACTTCCACTGAATATTATCCCATTTCTGATTTCCAATTACTGACAGTAAAAGGGAACAGATAGCGATGTTCTCTAAAACATCTGGTTACTGGAAGGTAACCAGATTCATTTACACTTCTAAATGAAAAAGGTCATAATAGGATGGCTTGTGACAGAAAATAATAGAGGCAAAATGTATATTTCATCCCCCTATGTTGCCTTTTAGAGGTTTAGAGTCAGAGAGCAGCTTGTATCATTAGCAATTTCCATTGAACTAACAGAATATATAGTGTGATAACACAACGCATATAGGTTCCCACTAAATGGCAATAGAAAGATTGTTAGGATTACAAATGACAGATCAATTTTCAAAGTGTAGTTGCTGTTCTTTGTTAGAATACTGCCCTGGGCAGTGAGCCATACCGCCGCACATAACAAAAAAACAACAACAAAAAAAGATAGAAATGACTGACACTCTAAGTTCTCCTTTAGCTCATTTGTCATTAGGCTCGTGGACAAAACGTTAACAGATTCATGATTATTTTCAAAATGTTAAGCCTGCCAATTCTTTGTCAACAGTTTTCATAAAACTGTTTTTTTTCTTCACATCCACCAGTAGCAACAAACTGAGCTCACCTGGATCAGCCTTTTCATTTTAATACCAATAAAAGTTGGCTACACATTTTAAAGAAGGAGGAAGGAAGAAGGAAAGAAGGAGAACGAAGGATCAGTTCTTCGGATGCTTAAAAGGGAAGTTTTATTAGCCTATGAGAGTATGTAAATATTCTAAGTGTAACGGGGAAATGAAACTGACCCACATGGTGTCACGCGCAGTTACATTTGTAAAGCACATTCCTCTATTGGATTTGTGCTTCCTGAGAGGCAGGATTACTGCCTCTTAGTATGATGTGAATTGCAGTTGAGAAATGTTTTAAATATTCGCACTGAAAAACAAGAGATTATATGATCCTTTAGTGAACTCATAGATCTAACATCAGGACATCCCTGAGACACAGCTGCTAAAAATTCCCACAGCAGAGCTCGTTTTAGACCCAGGTTACATTGTGATGAGAAGGAGAACTACTGAAGGGGGAATTTTAGGAAAATATAGGAAGGACTTCTGAGATGTAACAATCATCTGACAGTTTGGGATCATGTGGCCACTTTGAGGACTCCATGCATTAGACAGCCCTAGAAGTTAGTGGAAAAAAAAGAAAGAATACAAAGATTGTGTATTGAAAACTTGGCAGTGTAAGACTTTCTGTTAGAGAGTTTGGAAGTTCTGTCAATGAAGGAAATGTTTATTTCGCCCTGTGGGAAATAACCAGTCCCATGAGTGAAACTCATGTGCTAAATAGATTAATTAGACATAGAAATAAATATGTGGAGCCTCTCCTTTTTTGTAATTTCGATTATAGTCAAGCCAGAATGACACAAGGCACATCAGTGTGGAAAGGAGCAGGTAGAACCCAATGTTAAAGGTTAGACTAGTACTAGACTAACATGGTCAGTGGAAACAGGTTTGAACCAGAGAACTACAGATGTGATGCAAAAAAAAACTTCTTCTAAAAAGAAAAGCCTCTAAATCGATCACTAGTTTATGTTTTAAAGATATATCTAGTTCATTCAGGACATAATAACAGCCAGCATTGAAACATGGCTCCACTGCTGAAGCCTGCTTGACTTGAGGGAGTCTGAGCTGGTCTAGGTCAGTCTGGCAGGCCAGGTTAGTATACCTGTGACTGTTTCTTTCTGATCTTTTGTCCTGGGTTTCCTCCTGTTCTCACCATCCCAGGTCGCTACCTATAATAAGACCAATTTTCTCCCTGTAAGAACTCTCTGCCAGTGACTGACGCCTCGGGAAACCAGATCTGCTTCGTCAGACCTGGACCCCCTGGCTCGGCTATGGGTTTAAGCCCTCTGGATCCATGGTGGACTTCATGAAGCTGCAGCCCCTGATGCTCCAACACTGTGGCTTCTGTGGAATTCCCTGGGGCTCTTCTCTGTTCCTCTCCAAAAAAAAAAGTGAGATGCAGCTAACTATCCCTGTGTTGATCCTGCTTGGGCTCCCATGTTCTAGGGAGCTTTTGGATGCATGGGGCTCAAATTTACTCCATGTCTGCCCCGGCGCCTGGGAGTGCAGGTCTTGGACTCCTCACAACCACTATTGAGCATTTTCTATGAAGGAACTTTGCATATACAATAACACTCACACATACACCGGTTTGGATCCAGCTGTTTACACATACACATTTATACAGATTAACACTTTAACTAGCTGAAGCTGTCACTTAATACATGTCAAATAATACTATTTTTTCTGTAATCCTATTATATGATTGCTTGTGCCAGTGATACTTTTTTGTTTGCTCTGTTGTTCTTTCCCTCTCTGCAGTTATTATTATCCTTTTTTTCCCCTCCACTGTTTTTATCTCCATCTCTCTTTTTTAAACTTTTTGCCTCCTTACAACTAATCTGAAGGGTCGACTGGTTATACTAACAATACCATCCAAGACTCTGAGCAGCACTGGCTGCGATATCGCAGACCTACATATAGGTCACAAAGTTATTTTATTACTAAAAGTAACCAGGGAGTTAATAAATAGTTGATTTTATTTAGCACCTATGGGTTGAATTACGCTGGTATGATACTTTAGCGAAGAACGCCAGAGACTTCGATTAAGGTTGGCATATAGGTTGCTTGTATACATGAGATACATCCTTGTGTGTACTTGTGGCACACCATTACAAGCATATATGTCACACTGTGTGTTTCAATCCATATGGTGAAGTCAATCAATGATTAAAGTTTTATATGCAGTGAAACAAAATATATGAGAACAATCATGATGCAGTGTAGCTTCAATGTCTAACCTCAGCTTCCCCTGTCTCTAAAAATGGGTTAGAGGTACCGGGAGGCCTGCATATTTTCCTATTATCTTATTTTAATAATAGATCACAACTTTGTGTGGAAAGTTACACATGTAATTCTAAGGTCCTGCTTTGCATGTACACAACCTTTAGGAATGATACCTCTGACCTTTCAGAAACTTGCCTACATGCCAAGGAGGTAAGTACATACATCAGAAAACTTGTAGACAAGTAGCCTTCAAGGGCTTGAGTTGCAGGCCACTGACTCTGAGAAATGGCAGTGGCCTTAGTGGTTTATCACCAAGAGGAAGAGAGAAGACACCAGATCCAACAATACAAATGCGTTAAGGAGTGCAATCAAAGCAACGTGGGTCTCCACTACACCTGAACAGATACACAAGCTAATCACACTTATGTCTTACTGCTCTGGCTTTGTTATTAATGTATTACGAGGCCTAATTAAGTACGGAGTTCATGGTAAATAACATGCTTCTCAGAAGCTGAAAACTTCCATTTAATTGTTTTTATCGATCTGAGACAGTGCGTATGTGAGCATATTTGGACTACCAGAAATAACAATAGCATTAGTTGGAAAAAAACAGACTATTGTGAATTATAAATAATAATTATCATATTATTCATTGATAAATAATATTTTAAAGGGCAGAATTTGCTAAAACATCCAAATGTTGTCTTAATTTATCTTAATTCTCTAAATATTAAATCAGAAGTTACGATCATGAGTAAAAAGTTGCCTAGTACCTGAATAGCGTTTTTTTCTAAGTATTTTTTTACTCTTACTTGAGTACTTTTTTGGATTGCAATTTTTACTTTTACTTGAGTAAAAATATAAAGAATTGCTTCTTCTACTTAAGTACAATTTTCAAGTACTCTACCCACCACAGGTGAAAAGCTCTGTTTATGAATCCAGTATCTGACTGCAGTGTAAAATGTTTTTTGTTTCCAGATAAAAATGCTAATCTGACTGCATTGGTTTCATCAGTACCTTCACAGACGCTGTCAGCATTTTCCGTCTTCTCCGTTTCTCAGTTACTAGACTGGTTAAAATGTTTAGGATCATTTATCGTATTACTGGTAATATTTTAGAACTTAACAGCATCAGTTCACATAGGAAACACTAAATAATGTAATATCTGCAGAGAGATGGGCAGGAAAGACAGTAAGGCATAAAAACTGATATTAGAGAAACAGATAAGTAGTCTTACTAAAGAACCAGCACATCGGTCATTAGTGAAGAAACATGAAGATCATTGTGTCTTAATGATTCTTTTATTGCTTTGAGAAAACATGGATGCAAGGAATATTTGTTCTTACCTAAAGCTCTAGTCAGAGGTTTATATGCACTCATTACGGACAAAATTTGTGCATGAATTTCGGACTTTTAAAAAACCAACTGAATGATTCCTCATGTAAATGTGTTTCTTTTCTGGTGTTAATTGTTAAAGGCTTGTTTTACGCAAGGTTAAAAAAATTCTATAAAGTTTAGATTGAGGACATTCAAAAGGAAATAATAAGTTTCATTAATGCTGAGTAAAACCCTTAGCATGATGCTACCAAAGAGATGCTACAATAAAGCTTTTCTTCAAAAAGCATCTAAACAGCTGTGAATTTCGGTCAAAGCTAAAGGCTCCTGGGACATACTTAAGTATCCTGAATGATTTTATTGCATCTGATAGTTTGGGTAGGTGATTACGAATTGGATAAAACCTGATATAGGGCAAAAAGATTACGACTAACATTCTTAGGCAGTCTTTAATATTGCACAGGTCTGACAATTTGGGAATTACTAACACCATGTATGTTTTGTTGATCCTCTACCATTTTGACTTGTGTGAGTCTTCTTGAAGCGAGGGTGTTGCTGCATCGGGACCGGGACCGTTGTTTTACTGTGCCACCACTCTCTTCCAATGTTAATTGTTTTTTTTTTTTTTCCATATTTCATGAATCACTGAGAGCCATGCCAGGAAATGTTATTACTACAAGTTTTAAGCACAATAAGTTACTTGAAAATTCACTTGTGCAGAAAGAGCTTTTGTAAGTTTTTGAATGAAATTCTGTGAAATAATAATAGAGTTTTTCCTACACGTTACCACAGTTTAGCTAGTGAGGAAATTATTTATGCTACAGGTTTAGCCTAGCTAAAGTGTTATTTCTTAAAAGCAGTGTATCATTCCAACCTTTTTTAATTGCAAAGCAAAAATGCAGAGAGCATAGTTAATTAACATTAAAGTTTTATGGACAAGCTGGTTCAATGACAAGCAAGCAGCCTATTAAAAAATAACAAATAAACAGAGGACAAAATTTCCTCCAAGAATTGGTACATAGGAACACTTGTTTACATTACTGCAAATATATAAATGCCAGCTTGTACAGAGAGCTTTTTGCTTGTAAAAATCACCCTAATCATGTTAAATCAGCTTAATAATCCATAATAAATATCTCTGAACTTAATATGACTTTAATGAGAACGATAAAAATGTAAGCAAACATCTGACCACATTTTCTGTTGCTGTTTCTCTACCAGAACCAGGAAAAGCTACATAAAATTATTTTTTGCCAAAAAAAAAAAAAAAAATTAAAAAAAACACCCTTGATGCTTTTAGCTTTAGAAAATGTTGGCAATGTTTGTTTATCTTTGCGTTTAGACTTGTGCATGAATGAGCTCTGTTGACAAAAGGTATTTCAGAGCAGAAAAGAGATTTGGCATGCTGAGGCAGGAAGAGGGAGAGGAGTGGGGGAGCCAGGGGTCTCTCAACACTTTGCACTGCCCTCCTCTTCTCCCCTGTGTTAACCCAGCTGTGAGGACCATGTTTGGCACACTGGCCTGGGCACTGAGCCATCCAGCGACAACTGAGAACAGAAAAATACTGACCCATTTTCACACTGGGACAGGTAGAAAGGAGCAGCTCAAACAAAACAAAGCCTGCATGTTTGAGTGAAGGAAGAAAGGATGTTTGAAAGGTTAGATAACTGAAAGGAGAAGGAATTAGAATAATAAGGTGCATTTAACAGCTAAAAAAAAAAATGAAAAAAAGAGGGAACCATCAGAAAATATGGTTCTAATCTAGAGATCCAGACTTTAACAGAGCACCCTAAAGGTGAGCACTAGACATGAGCACGACACCCACAAGCATCCTGAAAGCAGAGTGTACCCATAATTACAAGCACATCCCTCCTGTAATGACAGTATGTGTAATGAAAGACATAAACATTGGCACTGTGATACGCCAAGCACTAAAATTAGCCACGACAAGGTCAAGGATGCTGTTTGTCCCAAAGCAAAGAAAAAGACATCTGCTTGCACTGCCTCGTCACTCCCAGTCAATGTCAAAAGTTCCTCCAGTGTTTGGCGCAGCTGTCTGTTGGCCGCTGCATGCAAAGGAGGAGATGTGGGGGGAGGGATCAAGACGTCCGTAAATATATTCACAGCTAAGGCCCACCAGTTGTGTTAAAAAGCAAAATGAGCTCGCCTTCGAACTCCCTGATAAATGGGCCACTCCAGACATGTAAGACAGAAAATTATTCATATCACTGACATTTTTTTTCTACTGGAAAGCTGGAAAAGATGAGAGAAGAGCTGTGCTCGTTTCAGCTAAATTCTAACATCCGTCGGAAGCTGATAAGATATTTTTGCAGGCTTATAAATATTACGTATCAATCCTATTCATCCATGAAAAATGAAAATATGCTTAATTAATAGTGTTTCATTAAAACTGCCTAAGCTGAATATCAGATCATGATCAGCTCACAAACTGGATAAAACATCTCGCTCATAATCTATATGATACGTTTTATAATCATAGTAAAACATTAACCTTTCATCACACGAATGTGAAACCAGCCTCATGCATTATTCCTTTCTGTCAAATACAATGAGAAACACTTTTATTTCTGTGCAGTGAAGGGATTTATTTTTTCATTTTTTTGTGTGTGCAGGGGGAAAAAAAATGACTCACAGTTTACAGTTTATATGATAATTTATATTTCCTGCTTAAATTGGCGGCCTGAGGCTGTGCAAACACAGGTGCTGTGTATTTACTGGCCATGTGAAAAACGCTATCCTAACACACCACTGAACCTCTGTGAAGGATTAGCTGGGGCATGGTTGCAGGAAAGGGAAAAGAGCTGCAGTTACAAGCTTGTAAGCAGCATCCAGACCACTGTCACACAGAAGCAGCACGCTCGCATCACGCCAAGCAGCTGTGAGAATGTGCAGAACAGAAGCGCTCCAGAAATATAGACATGGTTTTGAGCTGCAAAGATATTTTCCAGCTGATGTCCAGTGGTGTATGAGAGAGATGATCTATGAACCTATCCATGTTTGTCACTTCTAGAAGTATGCAATCATTCAACAGTTTTACATTCAGTAAAGGCATTTAAATGTTATCAGTGTAGGAATTAAACTCAGTATGAATCAAGTTGTTGTTGTGCAGGGCTCAGAGATTTCTTAAGGAGCATCAAAAAATAAACAGCATCATGAATACTAAGGAACACAGCAGGCAGGTCAGGAGCCAAGTTGGGAAAAGGTTTAAAGGAGTATTACGTAACAAAACGAAGAGCCTACACTAAATGTGAATCACAATCCTTCTATCATATAAAAATGGGGGGGGGGGGGCAAAAAGAGGACTAAGTAA
>JAUZNJ010055045.1:0-42048 GCA_034780135.1 Jordanella pulchra | reverse complement strand
CCCCCCCCCCCCCCCCCCCCCCGCCCCCCCCCAAAAAGAGGACTAAGTAACTTTAGGAGGAGCTGTAAAGACAAATCTGGGCTTTCTGGAAAAGTATCAAAAGAAAAACCGTTGTTAAAGTAAAAGGAGGTAAAAAGCATAAGAAACCTTCTTGCAGTTTGCTACAAGTCATGAAAAACATGAAATGTAAGATAAAAGCTGTTGAGACAAGAACATTAACCTTTCTGTCTACCTGCAGAATACAACTATTACTGTACATCAACAAGAACACAACATCACCACAGAGAAACATGGTGAAGGCAGCGTTATGCTGTGGGGTTTCTTTTCCTTCAGCAGTGATGAATGGAGCTGAATACAGGGCAAACTTGGAAGAAAATCACTTAGAGGGTGTAAAAGACCACATGGCCAGCAAAAAAATAAATAAATAAAATAAACAAAAAAACAAAGAGCCAAAGCTACAACACAATGGCTTAGATCAAAGCATATTCATGAGTTTGAATGTTCCACAGCCAAACACAGTTAGCAATCTGTTCATTCCACTTTAAAAGTTTGGATTAAGTTTTGTATAATTAAGACTTTAAGTCTCAACCAAATACTTTGAAATTATGTAAAAGATTTTTTTAAGCTTATTGTGATGCAGTGAAAAAATGTTAAAAGTATAAGGAATGCAAAAACTTTTGCAAAACACTGTGGTTGAGTGTTTCCCTTCTGCATGTGTGCATAGGACTAAATGTCAGCCTTAAATGATCCAATAACAAACAGACAAATCTCGTATTTATTTTGAAAACATTATCACTTGTAACGCATAAGAGAAAACCTGTCAGGAATGTAGATTAAACCACTGAGTCTGCTTAAGTAACAGATGAAGAACAATTATTGCCCTAATCAAAATATAATGAACAGAAACAAGCTTAATTTATCTGATTAGAGGCATTAAAGACAATCTAGAAACTAATTAAAAAGGACTGTTTGTAGTAATTTAGGGAAAGGCAAAATTGCAAAGAAGTTATAATGTAGAAGTTGACTTGCATAGAGTTAACTTGACAAAAAATGTTTGTCTGGCATCAGTACATCAATGATTGAGTTGTATGTTCTTAAGATTACAGCTCAGCGGCTGTAGCTCTTTAGCTTGAAAGAAATCAAGAGCCGTCTGTGCATACTGAAAACGATACTGCAGGCATAAAAAGGATGAGAAAAAGACGGTGGATTTTGTTTCTCTGTCAATAAAACCTGAACTGCTCGAAGCCCGTGTTCAGCAGGTCCACTGGTTCAATCTCTGATTGAGTGCAGAACCAAAAACAAGAGCTTTTTCCTTCAATTGCCGATACGGACCGAAGCTTTGACCTTACCCTCACCTCTATTATCTTTCTCGACTTCACTCTCCCTCTCATCTCTTGGCGCTCTCTCGCTGTCACGGATGCCTATTGAATACAGCACGGAGCATCTTCGCTCTTTTTGCCTCCTTCTAGTCCTCTCTTTATGTCTTTGCCAGCAAAAAGAACGATGACAAAAATCCCTGAAAGTTAGTTGGCTAAAAAAAGAGCAAATATTTTCCCTTGCATTCCAATAAAGTTCCAAATCATGACAACCTTTTTTTTTTTGCTTCATGTGTTAAAAATGTTTTAAAAGTGGTGCAGCAAACCAAAGGCACCCATGTAAATTATGGGTTTAGCTTGAATTTTTTTACCAACTATGCTTGGATCTCAGTGCTATAAATAGGTGCCTATTATGAAGGAGAAAGATGAAAGCTGTTCATTAAATTGGACACATGTTCCTTATACAGGAAGTTGTTATTAAGATGAGAAAAGAATCCTACATGTGATATAAATTTTTTCCATTACAATGATTTTCAAATAAAGAAATCTTCCCATTAAAAGTGAAGGTAGTAATACAGAAAGAAAAACAGACTTGAAAAGCATCTTTTGCTTCTGCAGAGTGAAAATATTTTGGATTGTTTTCTAGAAAAACTTAAATTGACTTAAATTGAGTTTAAAGATTCAGACATATTTGTGCAGTTTTCTCTCAGTTATCAACACGATTTTTTCTATTTGTATTTGAATATGCAGAGATTTTTATGTTACAGCGTCTACAATTTGTCGTTAATGCATTTCCTCATACATCATTTTGCAAATGAACCTCCGTCGGGTGGGAGCTAAAGGCTGCTCTGGCTGTCGTCAAGTGGAACATGGGATGTAACCTGTGCAGGTCACCAGTCCATCATAGAGGCACATCAGATTACAAACCAATGACAATCAAACTCTCTCTAAGACTCTACTTGAAACAGCAAGTTCCTAACAATGCACATTTCCATTGGAACTCTATAACTCTACATAGAACGGTCAGCAAAGCCAAGATCTGTACTAAGAAATATTCTTCTGTGAGAGAACGATGCTAAACACCAAATAATTCGGTTGATGAAATAACAACTGAAACCTAAATGTGAAATTCTTGCCATGCATGAAGAAAAACTCAAGAAGTATGTATATGTGTTAGCTTTGATTGCATGTCGCTTAAAAGGCCTTAACGATCCACTCTTTGTTTATAAATGTGAGCTACTTAGACTTCACCAACAGTCACACTTCCTTAACCACCGTGTCCCATGCAGCGATATGTAGTCTGGATAACTTCCTGATAAGGGGCGATAATGTTTTAATTTGTACAATGATAACACAAGAGATAAGTAATCTGCAGGGGAAGAACAGCTTATCTTCGACCACTTTACTTTTAAAAACAAATCAATTACTTTTTTTTTTTATTCTTCTGCTCATGACAGGACTTGACATTGTTTTTACCTAATGTAAACGTACCTACGTTTTATTAATCCAAAAGGTCACAGTCAAATGGAGTATAATGTAGACAGTATCAATACAGTATATGTTGTTATATACAGAGTACCGGTAAAGCAAGGTTTTGACTCTACTAACAATGTTACATCATATTGTTCATAGAGTTGAAGTTGTTTTTACAAAAAGCTAAAGACCGTTCAATATAACCAGTTTGTTCAACTTGTGCTAGGAATGCAATTGATTCTTTATGTTGAACTTAATGAATTTAATTTGTTGTCTTGGTGAACTTGAATTAAGCATACAGCACCATTGCCCCCATTTGTTATTTACAAATATTGTTCTCTCCAAAATGTGAAGCTGATTAATGGGAGCAAGTGTGATACGTGGACTTTAATAAACAAGGTATTACCCTTGCTCCCATTAATCTGCCTCATATTTTGAAGTGAACAACATTTGTAAAATAAGGAATATTTTTAGGAAGGAACTTTGGAACATACAATGAAGAGTCATAACACCTGGCCGTAGATTTTAGAACCCAGTGTCTACAACAAGGATGTACCAAACATAACTCTTATTAACATGACTCTAAAAGCAATTTGTCTTTCTTTAACTGACTAAATAACCAGCTAACATCAGCTTGTTATAGTTATAATATTCTAGAAAAGCCTGCATAGTCCATATTAAAAAGCAGTAAAAAATACAAGCCTGTTTCTTTTCTGTTTTGAGTAAAATGAGTGACATTATGCTAAACATTTTTGTTTACATTTTTTTTGTCAATTTGGTAAGTACTACTTACTTTAAGAATCCCATACGAGTAAAGCCCACAACTAAAGTTTCTGTTTGAGCTGTCTTAGGGTCAGTATTAAACAGCAAATGCAGCTGATGTGACCAAGTTTACCTCTGAGTGGATTTGTGGTTCATACAGTATCCCAGCAGATGTGCTACTTCTAACGACATGAGAGCCTCAGAGCCTGACAAAGAAGGCACTTTAGCCTATTTAGAGGCAGCCTGTCTCAGCAGTTTTACATTATGTGGCACCAGCATATCATTTACTACGTAAAAAAAAAAAGTAATTACTTTCTCATCTATGTCTAACCTGTTTAGATGCTTGAGATCTTGCTGATATCTGGGGCAGGATAAGATCTATTAAAATGATTTCAAAGACAAATTTATCATTCTAAATAGCAGGATTCAATTATAACTGTATTTTATTTTTTTTATCAATACCCGATATGCTTAGATTATGATCGTATAGTCATTTCTTTATTGTTCAGCATTTCAGCATTCTAATTTTATCTCAGTTAAGTGAGCTAGAATGTTTGCTTTTCCTTGTTATAAAGCATCTGAAAGGTTAACACTGGCATGGTTTTCATGTAAAAGTGACACTAGTAAAGCCCATTGTATGCACAAACTTATCAGCTGGGTTTTATTAATGGAAAATCAAAAAGTAGGAAATACAAAATAAAACACGTACAGATTTCTTTTATGCAGCAAAGTTCTTCCTTTGGTATTTCTCATGCAGTCACTACCGATTTATGGTTAATATTTTCCTTGGAATGAAGAAAAACAGGACCGTTCAGACCGAAGCCTGTGCTACCAACAGCGAGAAGTCACCAATTAGAACAGCCAGTGGCAGAAATAAGAACACGCATCGACTCCCTCCCTCCCTTTCATCAATTAACCCACTGAAATCAAATTAACCCACAAGGAGTCGTACTCCCCTTTGGCATTTTGCAACACAAATCAAGAGCAATGCACATTATCGCACTTGTGAGGCAGAAAAGAAGTGACCAAAAGCATTAAAACATGTTTGGGAAGGAGGTTAGTTTGTGGGGGCTGCAAACACCAAACAGATGCCTTCCCTTTGCCTTCTGCCACCACCTTTAAATGTCCCCAACAAAACAAGGGTCTGTCATTTGATCTGTGCTCTGCTGTAGCATCCAGCGCTGGGAGGTGAGCAAGCCAAGCGACCTAATTAGAGCAAGCGACAGTCCCAGGGGCTAAGTGACGGATAGACCTGCCAATCACGCGGCAGAAAGCCCTCCGCCAAACCACGACTTCTCACCTGACACAAAGAAAAGCAGGCGACAGTGGAACGACGGTGAATGAACCAATAAGATGCCACGGTGATTAGCGGAGTAAAAACAGCTGGAGCATCTGGCTTAGGCTGCGGCATTGTTTGTAGCTTAGATTAGTCACATAAAAATCAACAAGACTTCATCGTAATTTATCAAGCTTAGAAGCCATGAAGGGAAAAAAGACGCAAACAAAGAATAAAAAATGGAAGACACACAAAAAAGAAGAGGGAACTAAAAACAGTTACTAGGCAACATAAAGCATCTGTACAAATTCAGTAAGCTCAATTTTCAAGAATTTAGTCTCCAGGGTTACAGTAGAAACATTTCATACGATATCCCTTTTAAAATCACTGTGATGCATGTGCGTTTTAGTTTTTCCAGCTCAGAACAAAAAGCCAAATTTGTTCTCTTGCAGCTGGAATTCATGAGCTCAAATTTATCAGATGATTAGGGCTTCATACAGAGGGATTAGTAACTGAGAGCAGTTAGAGAACTGCTTAAGTTCTGTTAAAAAAAATTACTCCGGTAATTTTAGTCCAATAATTGTGCAATTAGCACTGCATGGAGAATTCTGAATTGGCCACAAGAAGCGGCGAGGATGACTGTTCTTGAAACTGGGCAAATGGAGCATAAGCAGAATGAAAAATGTCTCATTTGGCTTCTAATTTCCTGCATTGATTTTTGTTTCTCTGTTGCAAGAATTTTGTTTTAGTTAAAACAAAAGTCAATTATTTTTCTTTCCATTGTCCCCAGAATATCAATGTAAAACAATGAATAACCCTGTGCATGTATGCAGGGCATATCTTGGATCAGGCTGTCATCGTCTATGCAGGTCACACCTGAGCAAGTTTCAACTTGTATCTCACCCAACTCCTGTCTCTAATCTTTTGTTTACTTACTAAATGGGAGTGGCTACCAATCTGAGCTTCAATTGTAAAAGTCGCTGGGAGAGAAACACAGATATACAAGCATTTACACCAGGTTTGCACTGCAATATTTGCAAAAATATAAATATTATTTTCCAAGACCACCCTGTCTGCACCTTTCTCTAGATCACCTAACAAGTCAAAGTTCACTCAGTCAGGCTTGTTCACACCCTTTCACAAAACCTCGCTGACCCTCTCTTGTCCTGCACTGTCTATTCATCATGTAAAGCAAGCCAGGACTGAAATATAGCTGTACAAATTTTCATTAGCATCTGAAAAATCATGAGCGTCTGTCTAATTCTCGATGGGAGAGAGCGCCATTAGGCAGAGCAGAGAGAATCGATGCAACACAAACGCTTGTGAATCAACAGTCTGTGCATAATGTGTTTGTTCACATCAAGCACTCGTCCGATCAGTTGTGGATAATCTTTCAATGGAAGATCAACATGTGATAATTAAAATTTGCAACACCACACCAGGCAACGTTAATGTTTTCTCTTTCTCTCGCCCTCTTGTTCCGCAGCTCTGACATCCTTTAACCTGAGAGCGCTCTAACTGCTGTTGAATCCCAGCCAACCAGGATATCGGCAAAGCTGTCTGGCTTGCAGAAAATATTTGCCCAGTTACAAGCGGGGCAGTATCTCCCTGTAAAAAAAAAAATAAAAAAACCTTCTTGCAAATATGCAGCCAGTCAGGTGAGAAGGCTGGAAAAAAAGACCTAGTGCAGACAATCCCCTGAGTTTCTCCTGTTTGATGACGAAGATGTTTCTGGATTCTTAAAACCCACTAAATATGAAAGTGGCTTTCATATTTTGACTGGATCAACAGGTAGAGATCACATTTTTCAAGAATATGTTAGTAAATGCACCATTTGCACACATATACAGGTGCATCTTAGTACATCTGAAGATCATTTAAGGGATTACATTTATTGCAGAGATTGCTACAGTTAAAAGACTTCTGGTAATTCTGATGATTCTGCTCAACAGCAAATAAAAACCCCATATTTACAGAAAACAGAGAAATAAATAAAATTCTTCTGGTAAAGTGTGTACCATTGTTGCACTGTTTTTTTATTCATTCAACCTTCCATATGAATGATTGGACCTAAAACTGTAACAACATGCAGCTTCTATATCAATGATCCTTTGCTCCTTAATCTCTGTGCAGAGGGTGTCAACAACTATCTGCTGAACAAATGTCAAACCAGCAGTTTTCTACATGAATCAGTAGGCTACAACAGTATTCCCATAACATTCCCCTGATTATTACTATCTATTAAATTTAAAACAAAGAACCTTTGTAAATTTAATGGCAATAATCTCTCCCATAACTAAGAGCAGTTTTAAATGAGCCAAATTTCTTAATATTAATATATTTGATTGATTAAACAATTTATTAGTATGTTCTCTAGAATTTACATTGTCTAAAATTCTCCTAGCTTTCTTTTGTGGCACAAACAGAGGTTTAATCTTAGTTTCATATGTGCTCCCCCACGCCTCCAAAAAATATATACAATCCACATATGACTATATATGGACTGGCAAATGAGTAATATTATGTGAAGAGTGTTGACAATTCTAAAATATGTTTTTAGTCGTTTTTTTGGAAGTCCAATACTCGTTTTTGCTTTATATATTTTAAATTAGGTTTGAAGTTGAGTTTGTGATCCAGAACAACCCCTAAGAATTCAATATCATTTACCTGTTCTACTTTATTATTCTCTATAGTCACTGTAAAATAGTCTATTTTACTGTTACCAAAAATCATAAATGTAGTTTTATTCCAATTTATTGTAATTGAACCACTCAATGAGTCTAGACATCTCCCATACCATGCAATCTATGTATTTTCAATAATTCCCAGAACAAAATAAATTTGGGTCTTCTGCAAACAAAATAAATTGGAACCTTTCAGACACTCCACAAATGTCATTAATATCCAAAATAAAAAGTTTAGCTCCTAGTACTGAACCTTGGGGGACTTCACATTTTATTTTTTGAAGATCTGATTTATCATTACCAAGCTGTACAAATTGTTCCTGATTAGTCAAATAACCACTCAACCAGTTATGAAGTGTCCATCTTATCCGATAATCCTGTAATTTGGAAAGTAATAACATATGGTTGATAGTATCCAATGCTTTTAAATATCTACAATCTATATGGCTAAAATGACTAAAAAAGACTAGAAGCAAATGAATGGACACAGTTAAGAAAAAAAATGTAGTCAATATTCTTTTATAAATATTTTCACTGAAGGGTAATAAAAATAAACAATGCAATTGGACTGTAGAGCTCTACAACAACAGATCAGTGGATTTCTAGGTACAGCTGGTTTTAAGACCAATGCCGATTATTTGGACATTATTTTAACCGATCCCTAATATATGTGCTGCCAATTTTTTGGGGCCAATTCTGACCCATACTTTCACCTCCTCCATATACATGATAAAAATGACATCATCATAACAAATGTTGCAAAAGACTCAATTAAAAAAAGTATTAACAAATCAAAGAAACATATTAACAAAAGATTGCAAATAAAGGAAAACGGCAATGTGTGAACTTTACATGATCTCTAAGCATGGCAGCTCAACGCAATAATTAATCTGCAAATGCATGCAAAAAAAAAAAAAAATTAAAACAGGTTACTATATTGGCCAAAAGCAAATAGCTCTAGATTAACACACATTTTCTGTATTATAGCTGGAATATTAGTGGGACTGTGTAATTAGGATGCATAAAACTATTTGCAAAGAAGCCAATGAAAATGCATTTCTTAACATACTTTAAAAAACCAATTAATTTTAGCAGCAGGTTCAACAAACTAATATATGTTATACTACCATGTATGTGATTAAAAAAAAAACACATTTTATGTTGTTAAATGAGACAGAAATACTGAAAATCATGTTTGAGGTTGATGGGGAGCCTTAACTTTGTGAGTAAGATTCCCAACCTAGTAGTTATATGTTGCCATCAATAATGCAGAGAAACATAAAAGTTACCAAAAAATAGGAAGTTTTAGGTTTTTAACTACAGTGTCTTTAATCCTAAATGGTCCGGAAAATATTGTGTGATATTCAATAAACATATACTTCGATGCTAAAATATTCGTTTTAGTAATAAACGAATAGAGCAAAATGAAACAATATTAATGCGGTTAGCATGGATGCCTCAGCTACAAGCTGACTTTCCGTTATCACAGGCATTTAATGGCATCGCTTCAAGGGCCAATGCTGCCAATCCTTGTTTCACACACAGCCTTCCTTCGCCCGGCACACATGCTGAAACACCAGCAGGCACTAAGAATAGAACACAGCTGGTACTGCAGGGCTTACATATTTCACACTCAAGCCACCATGTTCAAAAATAAAAAAATAAAAAATACTCCAGCACCATCCTGTCCCAATTCTAGCTCTGGGACCAGTGGTGGTTCCCCCACCCGCCCGGCCTCCCCTCCCTCTCTCCCCACTCCGCCTTTGAACTGTTCTTCACCTCTGTGGCAGGGCTCTGACAAGCCTGCTGCTCAGATAAGATCCATGACTACACTCCAGAGAATTTACTAGAAAAGAGATGTGTTGTAAAAACAGAAGTGAGAAGATCCTGGCCTTCCTGTTTCCAGCTTTAACTCCACCCTGTTTCTCTGACCCACAAAGAGGCTGACTCACAAATCATTTTCTTATAGCAGCTCCTATGCCAGTTTTTTTTTCTCTCAGACTTACAGAGTGTTTATACTGTTAAGTTGTTTTCCCAATGCAATGACAAGGAATTCCCACAGCAGTGACAGAGGCGGATTAGTGGGAGGTGCCTCATACATACTCAAGGTGAAGCCAACTCTTTCTCTCTAAGCAAGCAAAGCCAAAAGCGCAGGCTGGGTGTAGGGGGTGGATTGTTTAGTGCGAATCAGCCAGATGGAGATGCTCTGCGGGGCATGCAGCAGAAGACAAAGATGCTGCCTAAGAAGCCTGTACTTTTAGTCACCTTGACGGTGACATTACCTCAATGTCACTTTACTCAACCACCATAAATTTTACAGGTAAACAGAGAAGCAATTGATTAAAATGCTTGAATTTATAGTGAATAACTATCTATATATAATATGTATTTTTATGAAAATGCAGGAACATCTCATATGGGAAAATTCAGAAAACATCATAATTTGAGTTTTTATGTAGTGAAGAAAAAAAATCCCTTGTTGAGAAAAAAATGACTCTACAGCACCTATGGTAAAAGTGTTGGTATCTCTTATTAAAACAATAAAATTGATGTTAATCATTTTAAGTTTAGATTTTAATTTTAAAATTAATTAAAGCACACTTGTTTCTGAAGAGTATACATTAGACATAGTAGAGAATCTTGCTTCTCAAAGTCACAACTGAAGATGGGAAGGACAAGAAAAGATGTCTTCGTAGTTGAGTGAGATTTTTGTTGACCTCCAAAATGAAGTGATCAAAATGATTCATTTTTTGGCTTTGAAATGGTTATCATATGAAATACTACAAGCATCATATATACAAACAGATATAAAAGCAAAGCTTTATTTATAATGGTATGTTTGAATAAAGCTGAGTTTGTTTCAGTTGTTCAAAACCTTTTAATAAACCTTTAAACACTTTAATGTTGAGGAAGTACTGCTCCAAAATGCTTAAAGAAAATAGCAAATGCAGCAATGATTATTTTAATTTCATCAACTCTTCTGAAGAATAAAAACATTATAACTATTCATATTTTTACTCAGATCATTTTTTCTCTATATTTTGAGCCATTTTTCTAACGCCAAAGACTTAACAGTGGCTTTTGAAGCATTGAATAGAGGGGGATAAATCCGCCCTCCGTTCTTCTGACTGAGAAGGCGTCATTACTTCTCCATTTCTCATGTACCTGCAAATACTTCTCAGCATGGTTTCCAATTAGAGATGCAGATAAAAAAAAAATCAACAATTTCAAACAGTGTATGGTCAGCAGTTGAGCTTGGAGACAGGCATGTGGAAAGAGGATGGGTGCATCTGTTTCATCGCTCTCGCTGCAGGATTGTCTCTCAGTCTTGGGTGGCCTATACCCATAAGCACATGTATAAAATAAATGAGAACGATCTCATGGGACGCTCCAGCGACATCATATTAGATGAACAAATTCACTCCATTCTCAGGAACAAGGGTTCATTTTTTTAAGCTTTTTTCACTTTTTTTTCCACTGTTATTTTGCTCTAACCTGAATGAAACTGATAAACAACAAGCTAAAACAGATCTTGATCAAACTGTGATTTATCAAAGCAGTTTGCCTCACAGATTAATTGGGCATGAGAAATAGGAACTGTTAAAGTATATCTTATGCTGACAGCTAAAAAAAAAAGGTGTCTTGACATATAAATTAATTTTCCTTACTTAGCACTAAGCACACACACCATATTTCAAGACTGCAGTTGCCTAACTGATTATATTCAGCCTGAATATCTTAAGTTAAATATACTCCCCTTTAAGACTAAGCAGTTTTACTCTATATTACAGGATTTAATAGATATTTGTAAAGTAATATTAACGGTCACTTCTATGTAGCCTGTCATATCTCAGAATAGTCCATTTTTAGCCTAATGTTTAGTGCTACAGGATATTTCAGGATCACTTCCTCATATCTAGTAGAGATAAATGTGTTTTTAAACTTGTCTCAAAGCCTATTTAAAAAAAAAAAACAAATAAAAAAAAACTATAACATAATAATTCCCAATAAACATTAAAACAAGTGCCACCTAAGTAGCTTAATTTAGCAGTAATCCTACAACTAAGCTAACTGAACAATGGCTACCATAATCTTACTTTGATTTCCTAAAGAGAATGAGTCATATTTATCAACTAGATTTATCAAAGCAAGACAACTATGAGATTATTCTGATCTAAAAAGAGTTTGTCTGCAGTGTGAGGGAGGCGTCCATACGATGAGATTGTCATCCTCAAAGGGCTACTTTTTATTTTTTCAAAATGTGCATTAAACTTCCCCAACATGGGTATTTATCTTCTCTGCTTGTTATGACTGTCTTCTTCCTGTGCGAAATGGAACCAGGCTTCCTCTGGACAGTTTTTTTATTGAACATTCAACAATCACAGACTAACTTTGATAAACAACTAAGTAATTTTCCTAAATGAACTATCAAAAAAAAGAGATTTTGATGATATGACTAGTAATTATGTACATTGTAGGTTGCTCTGAATTATTTTGGATGGATCAGAGTAGCTGTCATATATTAGATCAACTTTAATCGGATCTGAATACAAATTAGAACCAAAAATAAATTGGAATATAGTGTAATAATGTAGCTTTGTAAAATAATTATTTGTTAAATTTGATATCTGGGAGACACATTTTTAGGTTTCTTTATTTTAAGGTCCAATCATTTCGATGATACTTTACCACAAGCTTTGGTAGAAAGTAGTTTGTATAAATGTATGAAATAGAAGCAAGAGTAGAAGATATTTAAACAAGTGAGTTTAAAAGGTTGAAGCGGCAAACTGACCTGGAGTCTGAAAGCAGAAAACAAACACAGCTAATGAAGCCTGTCATAATAGGTGAACTATATTTATAAGTGTATTTAAATTTAAATGAGGTTGTAATCACAGTTAACAGGATTTTAATTGGAGCTTGCTCTTTCATGCATTGTTTCCTTTTAAGACTTTAGTTGTCAACTGGATCAATAAAAATCACTATAACTCATTTTATCTTATCAAAACTGATTAACCTCATATTAGGATCAGAACAGTAATGATTGTCGCTGGTTGGAGTATTTGTGTAGATACATTGCTGTAGGATTCTCTCTTTCCTTACTTTTTTATAGCAAAATAGCAAAAATTGGTCAATATGGGATCTTTATAAATGTGTTTGTTTCATATCTGACTTTTTTTCCCCCAGGTACAAAAAAAAGACACCAAACATTTTAAAATAACTCTCTTTAGTAAGAACATGTTGATTCCTGAAAACTTTGCTTTATTGCTACTTGCCTGTATTTCCAGATTTTATCTCTCGTTCTGAAAATTAAATACTGAAACTGAGAATTTAAAAAAACTGACAACTACAATCACTAACTGATCACATATATGAAGATAGAAAAATAACTGATTTTTGCAAGTGTTTATACCTAAAATGTACCTTCTAACATAGGACTTAAATGTTTTAGGATTCAATCTGAAGGGAAAACATGACTTTCAGTGTAAAAAAAAACAAAAAAAACAGCTAATATCACATCTGCATATACCAAACTAAATTTGTAATGTTTCACAGGTTAACATTAACTCTCCTATATTTATCAGCTCAGCAAACACTCCATCTGAGCACTGCCTCTTTCTCATCCATAAGCATCCCTGCTCCCTCCACCTCCATTAATAACGGCCAAATGCAAACAGGATGTATTAAAAAGGCACCACTCCTGATTACCTGCTTCTCCTTACAAGCCACGGCCACTCACCTGCCATAAATCACCGGGCTGCAGCTATCTCCTCCAGCCTCATCTTTGAGCACTTTATTTCCTCACCAGAGAGTAGCATCATCGTTATACAAGCAAGGATCTCTGTTGGGATACAGTAGGGCTAATGAGCACCTCCTAGTTGATCACATTAGACCTCTACATGAGGACACTTAATTACCAGCGTTGCACTCCACACACCTCTGTTGAGAGGACAGCAGAAGTCCCTTAATTAAGGTTTCTGTATTTTACCACTGTTTGCACAAAACTCCATTGCCAGGATGCATGGTTGTATTGGTAGCCCAAACATAGGCCATAAAGAGTGGTATATGTGTGTGGGCACTGGGATTTTTCCCTCTCTTAGCTACTTGTGTTTGTGAATGCATCCGTGTGTGTATAATACGATGGCTGTTTGAAGTTTGTCTCCCGAGTCTGCATGGTTTACAGTCTGCTCAGTATAAACACACACACACAAAAACACACTGTGGCTTCCTGTGTTGTGTGGCCTTTAACTGTCTTCTCCTTGCCTTTCATGATCTGGCTAAAAGTCAGTGTTTAAAGGAAACCTGCCCAGTCCACCGAAAGATGTTTGTTTTCACTGCTTCTCTCTCCTACATTGCCGTCTCCTTCTTTAATTTTCTCTCATGCTCCGTCTCGTTCTTTCACTCTCAGTTTCTTGCTCAAATAGGCTGAGGCTTGCAGTCAGGAAATGCACATCAGTCATAATACTTTCCTAAAATGAAAACAGATTCTGCTGCAGTCCTTCAGCCTCGCGCTGAAAAACCTCCTCCACCCTTTTTTCCCTCCTTCACTGCCACTTCAGCTCACCAACCCCGACTCTTTTCTCCCACTTACAAGGGTCTAGTTTGCTTTCTGTCACAGATGGTTGATCACCAGCACACAAGACAGTTGTTCTGTGGGTTGTGTGATTGCAGACGATCCCAAGCATCTTACACCAGCCTTGACAGTAATCTGCTGTTACCCTCATAAAGTCCCCACAGCATGGACACTTATGCTATCTAGTAAGCTGTTGTTTTTCTTTCTTTTTCTTTTTTTTTTGTACTGTTGTGGGTTGCAGATCAGTGTGAGGGACAAGGTTAATGCATGCTAGAATGTTGTTTAACAGCCTGTCAGAGCAGAGCGTTCAAGTTTGCCGCACAACCTTTATCTAGGAATGCTGCCTTCATGACCTACAGGAAAAGGTTAGGAAGTTTCCCACCTTATCATTTATTACCCTTACTGTGAGAGCTAACATCTTACTAGCATATTTTTTTTTGACCCAGCTGGCCATAAAATGCAAAATGTGTACTGAAGATTAATATCATCCAGATGTTTAACTGTTATATTTTTAAATCATTTAACGCTCATCTAAAGCTATGAATTATACATCCAATGGCTCCATACTTGTAATAATAAGCTTCCAGGATTATAATGGAAATATTTTTTGTTTTGTTTTTATTGCAAACTCCTTTATTGCGCTTCCTCAAACAATGTGTATAGGAATAAAACATTTTATGGCTTTTGCACCAAACTGTATTAGCATATTAGTACTTATATTAGTTCCTCATGCTGTGAAATGTGAAACTGGATATAATCCAGTTATAATACTTCATGTCTATGTGGAGTTAAAGATTAGCTTCATAGTGAAAATAGTATGTTAACAGATCCCCTCTGTGAAAGCTTTACTCTTTAGAGTCAGAAAAAAAAAACAGTGATCACATCTGCAGTGTTTCACTTTTCTAAAGAGGGAAAAAAATCTACTTTATTAGCATATGCTGTTATCCAGTAGAGTTTCTATGCAGAAATTATATCTAGTATAAAATGAAAAAAGTATATCCCACTTGTCATTTCAAAACATTTCATGTTTTCATACAGGCCACTAAAATAAAATTTAAATGCTTCCTTCTGTCAACCTCAAACTTCCAATTTGATGTGATAATGAGACTCTAAATTAAGAGAGCATCACATATTTTCAATATACTGTGAGATTTACTGCATTAATAAAATGACATTACTTAATAGCACTTCTATGCTACTACAGCTAGAAAATACTGTCAAGTCATGTTTAAAGTCATGGACTCTATACATATCTAAAGCAATAGACAAGATCTATAGCCAAAGGTACACAAATTTAAATACCCCTAAGATAAAAATAAATATCAGAATCTTAAATGTTTAGTAGTGATGCTCCAGCTTTTTATGTCTGTAACTCAAGCTGACAAAGCCTGTGTGTGACGACAATATTTTCTGACCAAGATGGCCATAAATAACAAACATGTTCACAGAGACTCTTTCAGTTACAATACGTCCAGATATAAAATGAAATGCAACATTAATAAACTACTGCTACAAATAGCTTTAATTATTTATGGTTATAGAGAAAAAAAATAATATTTCCATGATGCCAACAAAACATTTGAAAAGAACTATAAAGAAAATAGTTTAAGGCTTAACTGTGTTTTATAAGGGTCATACTTTGGGCAAAAAGTAAAATCTTTCCTATTTAAAAAACTCATAGATCAGAGAATAAACTACTGAACTTTTGCAAATGATCTAAAAAGCTCACATTTGATTAACATGTTTTCAATTCAGTTGCGTGTCACTGCAATAAAAGCAATACGCTTACTGGGAATTACTTGGTAAAATAAAAATAAATGGAAGATGTGCTACAGATCATTTAAAAGAATTTGATGCTAATTTAAAGGTTAATGCAGCTGAAAATCAAAGTTTCCAGGGTATTATAACTGGAAAAGGTGCAGAGTAGCTAAAACTACTCAGCTGATCTTCCTCTAACAATGTGAAAAGGGGAAAAGCATACTTTTTGCTTCTACTTTCATTCTTAAAGTGAGGATGTAAAACCAAAACAACACAAATTATGATGTTTTTTTGTTTTCATACGAGGTTACAGCTCAGAGTAAAAATTCTAAAGCTACATATAACAAAAAAAAGGTTGACTTAGAGATCAGAGTCTAAAATACCAACATATAATGTTTTTCTACACATCACTTGGTTTGCAAAAAAAGAACAGAATCAATCAAAAGAAAAAAGCGTGAAACAGCATTATTGTAAACTTCGTAGTTTAGGTTAAGATGTGAATTAATATTTTCTCATAAACACAAATATAATAAAATAGTTTCACACATGCAAATGTTAATGAACACAGTGAAACCTTTAATTCAAACAACTTTTTGAGAAATGTCACTGTTTGTAAGCAAAAGCAAAGCTTCCTTGTGTATAAACACCAATGCTAACAACCCATATTGTGTCAACAGCAAGATGCATGTTCAATTACTGCCGCCGTCCATGTTTTACCATCAGAGCGGTACACATGGTTTGCACTTTACTATTTAGTCCTGTCTTGGACTCCCCTGAAGGAACCCCCGGCAGTTAGTAACCGCTGAGGCACTTGCCAGTCATAAATATTCTCAACAAGCCGGCTGATTGATGGTCTCTTTCACCCTCAGTTTGAAAGGGATGTTCATGATGGCCAATAAAGCTGCAGTGAGTGAATGAAAGCATTTTTTCTACAAAAGGAATAGCCTCAGATGAGATTGTGACACGGACACAATCACTATTTTCTGTTGTGTCAAGCTGGGAAAATTTAAGATGCAATAATACTGCATGCACATTAGAATCAGTGCTGAGAAATCCATTCAAGATGTCTCTGAGAAGTCAATGACATTACTTGTAATCTCTCCTCAAAGTCCATTTTTTTTCTATTCTAAATATAAAGTTCTGAGCAAGGCTCACAATTCAAAGAAAGTATCTGCTTCTATTTACAAACATTCCTTGATATGTATTTAAATATCTCCAGTATCATATTAAATGCAGCGTAACAGAATCCACTGCCGGTTCACAACCTGCACCATCACCTGAAAAGCCCTCAGGACCCCTATGTTATTGTGGTTCTCTGCAGCCTGAGATCAGTCTCCTGCATGCCTTTCCACTTGGCTGCTTACTGTGGTAAGACAGTTAACTCACTGATTGCAGGAGAAAAACTGTGAAAAGCATGAAGCTTTGTCTCCTGCAACCTCAAAACCAGTAAGTTCTGCAAAAAAAAAAGAAAGAAAAGAAAAAAAACATGACACTGCATGTATGGAGTCCAACACTTTTTTTTTCCTTTTTCAGTATAACTGAAAGTGTGGCTTCCGTTGTACGCTTGTTTTTGTTAAGATTTTGAACTTCTTTTTTTATGAATTCTTTACAATGCTGTTCATGTCCCAGGGAAGGCACGACGATTTGCTCATATTGATCTTCTTAAATAGCTATAAGATATCAAACAGAGGCTTTCTCTTTTACAAGTTATTTGTTTTGCAGTGCAATATTTCCAGGTACATTTTCAGCAATATAAAGAAAAATTTGCACTCTTTAATATCAGCTTGGAAACAAAATGCTGCTGCAAATTGAATAATAAAAAAAAACAACTGATTATATAATATGTTATATTTTCTAAATGTAATGTTTTTGGTTTATTCTTTCAATAGATTGCATGACAGTTTAACGGTAAAATGTGAAGGTTTGCATGCATGTTAATGATTGCCCAATAACAACATTACCAATTGCTTCACCTTTGTACATAAGGTACACACATAAGCGTGCCTCCCACTATCTTATGACCTGTCTATCACAGCATGATTTATTGATACCCTACCAGAGAGAAGATGTTGGAGTGGCAGTCCTCAAGGCTTGCCCCGTTAGCCGGCCAATTCGCCGTTGCAGTCATAATCGTCCGCCTTTGGGGTCGCCAGCGCAGGGCATGTCGAAATCCTTACATCGGTATCCAAACACCGATCAGGGCTGACAAATCGGTTCCCTTGTATGAGTCTTACAAGAGCTGCGGGTAATAGATACGGGTTGGTCGGTATGAGAGAATGGGCGTATTCAAAACGAAGTGCACAATGCATCCATAAAGCCCTGTGCGTATAAATCCAAGCGTGTGTCGAAAGAGCAAGGGGAGAAAGAGGGAGATGAAAAGAGAGGGGGGGGGGAGAGAGAGAGATCACAACATTGTTACAATCCAGGTCAGGCGATTCCAAATGCGATCAGTGTCATATAATACATCCATTTCAATCCACGCGCAGAGGAAAATCAGCTTGTCTCCAGACCAGTCTTTCCGCATGTAGTTTCATCATTAAAATCAACCCAATCCATGAGAAAACCACTCCTTTTCTCCTCCTTTCCTCGGAAACAACCCAAATATGTAGATTTTTCTACGCGTCAAAACTTTAAATAGAAACACTGCGAAGAGGGAGAGAAAAGAAAAAATAGATCAACTCAATAAAAAAAAGAGGCAATTGCAATGCAGGATATCTGATTCCGTGTTCTCCACAAGCTGATGCACCACTTGTGATAGTTTTCGAGAATTGCATGCGCTATTTATAGCTCTTCTTTCTCTTGCCACAGCCGTTCCTCTCACAATGTAAGCCAGTCTGGCTCGCACAAACAGGGCGCTGCGAGCAGGAATATTTAATCCCTCTGTTGCTCCTGAACCAAACGATCCGAGGATCCCGATAGCTTTTTTTAAGGAAGAAAAGAAACAAGAAAGAAAGAGATCCGCCCCCCCTCCTTGTTCTGCGTGGCTCCTGGTGGACAAAGTCAAGCGGGTTCCAAGCAATAACACCCCAAAATCATGAGTAAAACCATTGAGGCAAGACGAACGAGAGAAAAAAAAAACTATTCTAACACTCCACCAACCAGGAAAACGAGAAGCAGGCGACTGCTGTAGACGGAGGTTTAAAAAAATCCTTCCTTCCTTTCAGTTTTATATCATTACGAAACGTCCTTTCAAAACCACAAAAGCCCCAGTCTTGCAGAAAGAAAAAAATGTCAGATAGGGTTGTTTTGTGTAAATGTGTACACTTCAATTCAAAAGTGACCCTCCTCGTCTGGCGCCGAATCTGAAATAAAGATTATGTTGCATGGCTGCAGATCGCTCTCTCTCTCTCTCTCTCTCTCTCTCTCTCTCTCTTTCTCTCTCTCTTTCTCTCTCTCTCTCTCTCTCTCTCTCAAACACACAAAGCGCGCATCATCCGTGTATTTGTCGAGAAACGGTGCGAATGTTGATTTAAATCCTCGAACATGTGCATGATTTCCTCAACCGCAGCGGCTCCTTCCTCATTGTTTATCTGTCAGAGCGCGTTATTATACTGCTCGATGGGCGTGCGCGCAGTCTGAATGTGTCACCCTCTGTCTGTGTGTGTCTGTGGGGCTTTTACGCGAGGCGTTGAAGCTTTTTTCTTCCACGCACCACGGTCCAGCCTACAAGGCATTGTAATATTGTAATGGCGGTCGGAAGCGTACTACAGAGACTCGCCTTCCCATTTGGCCAAGTTTTCACTCACGTGACTAAAGTCTGGGATACCAATCATGTCTAGTATCTGTTTGATGGTTGATTTGAAGCTTTTATACTGGGAATCCTTTCAGCTGCACCCCCCCCCCCCCCCCTTTGTTGTGTCTAATAATGCATGTTTTCTAAGGATTTTTCAGTTTTCTCATCACTGACGGTGTCATCCTGTGGTGCATTAGTTACATAACGCAACTGTTCTCACAACAAGAGGGTCTGACAAAATAGAGGTCAGCATGACTTACTTGGCTCACACTGTTTCATAAGAGAAACAGAATCTAAGTAGGTTAGTCTCAGGAGCTACAAAACTCACAGTGAACAAGAAAGGAAAAAAAATATATTTTTTTTTTTTCTTCAAGCTCTAAAATATTGAGGACTACAAGCCATAAGTCAAGTTTTGCACTGCTAACCAACCTGAAAACCTATTTTATTTATTTCAGGTTTAGACTGATTATCTCTTCATTAGGGTTCAATTTAACAGGAAGGAAATATTCAACAAGTGAGCAATTTGTCCTCCAATTTGATGTGTTCGAAGCGAGAACAAAAACGGAAACGGAAAGGATTTAATCAAGTTTGACAACAAATAAATCTTGATGGACATGTGATCCAGTAAGAGTATCTCCAGAACTGCAAATGTTGTGGGCAGGTGCTGGTGTGCAATGGTCAGTGTCAAAAGTGATCTAACATAGGAGCATTGGTGGACTGGTAGAAGTCCCCCAAGTGTTAAACAGCAAAGATGAAGTCAGTCCTAATTGGAAGGTAAATTTACATGATGCATTGCAGGAATCCACAGGTTCTGATGGAAACACATGGAACCGGTATAAAGTATTTAATAAAGGCATGCAATGGCAGAAGCATTGTGATTCTCTGGACATTGATTTACTTGTTCCTGCCATCCAGCAGACTCTTACTTTGACATTTATTACCTACTTAAGCACTTTTACAGTCCGACTACATCTTTTCAGTGGAAAGGTATTCCCTAATGCAAAACAATGCATTCTGCCACAAAACAGAATTACTTTAGGAATGGCTTAAAAACCAAAGCCACAGGTTTGACCTTCTGACAAAGTTACAAATTCCTCAGACCTCAATCCAGTCTAGCATCTGTGGGATGTTCTGGATAAACAAGTCAAATCTGTGGCTGCCCCCACCCCCAAGAAGTAGATAACTGTGCTGATTGTGAGGCTTGGAGAAAAAGCGAGAGCTCCGATCAAGATTAGAGTCAGCTATCAAAAGAAATAATTTATGGTTAAGCTCTGAAACTGAATTAACACCCTTTCTAAATCTGAGGAAGTTTGTAATATTTTGCAGATCTTTAATAATTAAAAGCTGATGTGACTGAGCTGCATTGCAACAGTTGTAGGAAAATATCAGTTCACACTTTGTTTACTTTTCACTAGTTTACCTTTTATCATAGTTTGCCTACACTGTAAAAAAACAGAAAAGGTTCTGGTTATTTTCTACCAGGACCTTTTCTGTTTTCTTTTTTACAGATTTTCTGTTAAAAATCCATCAAAAAGTATCACATTTTTACACAGTTTTCTTTTCTAAATATTTCTCCAATGTAAATTACTCTAAATTGTTGCCCATAGTCGTCAGTGGATTTGTCAGAACTCTCTTACCTAAGCGGCTCTAATAAATACGGTTGAAAGATCCATAAAAACAAATAATGTAAAGTCTCTTCAAATAAATGCAGTACTCTATATTGTGAATTCACAGTCATTTCTTACAGTTTACCTTTACACCTAGTTTACATAGTTGAACCTCATGATGAAGCTGAGCTGTCTCTTCAGAGAGACTCTTACCATGTTGACAGACTGAAGTTCAGCTGCTTCTGAACTGGAGGCTCTCTATTCGTCCTCCAGTGTGTAACAAGAGCCTGTAGCTGGTGAAGAAACTACTTTGTGGTGTTGATTAGTGGTTTCAGCGAAGTCAGAGGAACCTGGAATCCCGACTTTTGCTTCTTGAAGCACTGAAGTACTGTTGATGGGGCTAATAAAGCAGCTGTCTAATTTTATACCTTTATAGCCACTTTGAATTGATTGCTCATGTTTCCTGGCAGCCCATTAATATCTGCAAGGTCTCTCTTTTAACTGCAGACTAATGTGCATATAGTTAAAAAATAATGTATGTGTATCTTTTGGAAATGCAAATTATGGTGTGAGCGTTTTTTTCCCCCTTAAAGTTAAGATATTCCTGTTTTGTTTTTTGTTTTTTTAAACAAAAAGCAATTTGACCTAAAACATTGAAAAATTCCAAATGTTATTTCTGGGCTTTCAAGTCAAGTTTTTCATAATTTGAGTGATTCCATATTACCTCAACAGTAAGTGAGAGATTTTTTTTCTTTCCTCCACATGAAGTAATGTCATACTTTTGTTCCTCCACTTTACACGGGTCCTCATTTTTCTTCAGTATTGCATAATTCTATCCTTTTTTTGCAGCATTTAGTGATTTTTTTCTTGGCTCTGAGGGATTACACATTTCTCTTCAACATTTAGTAGTTCTATCCTTTTTGTTTTCGACTTAAAGCTTCAAAATGTTTTGTTTCCCTTTTTTATATAAAAAAAATACATATTTGTTTCCAAGCTCTGTCATGTAATATGCTTTGGGATAGTCAGCTGTAATATATTAGTCTTCTTTTATTTATTTTGTTCTCCTTCAAATGATTGACTGAACATCTTCCATGAGGATTCTCTGGTTTTCCCTGTGGTCGTACGGTAATGAGATTAGGGCACTGATGAAAAGAATGAGAATAATCATAATAATAAATTGTATTTACATGATGACTATATTCTCTTAAATACACAGATGTCTTATTGTGTCGCCACAATGCAAACTACAAACATAGCAAATCGGTGCAATGTTCCTTTTCAAAAAGACAAAATAAAAAGCAAACAAAGTATTTTGTTAAGAGTTTTCAGTTCTTGTCTTTGAATGGTTCATATTTTTTTATACACTCTATGTTATTTCATAGCATTTTTTCACACAAAGTTGAGGAACTCTCAATAACCTGTCTTGCCTTTTTACAATGTGCTGATGTGAAAGTGTCCATGTTGTGCTCGGGTTGTTAAGAAATAAGCAGCAGCTGTCAGAAAGGAAACCAGTGTGACTGAAATCTGATATGATTCTCTAAGCCAGTCCAAAATTAAAGACCTTTATCTTAATGGACAGAAATTTCAAATAGTAAAATCAGAAATATTTACAGTTAGGAGCAATTTATTTATCCATAAAACTTGCGTTGCTTGATGATAAAACGTTAAGTGAAAGAGGACATCGGATTATTTCAGTGCTGTATATTAATAGTACGTGAAATGTACTGCCAATATTTTTGTTTCTTTCTTACACTTATAATGATTTATATTCATATATAGCAGCTTCTTACCTGTCAGCTAATCATAATGACACGTTATGCTGTTAGTATGGATTCTGTCCTAAGAAAACAAAAAGGATTGTACCAGTTACAAGCTGCCACATGATCTGGGACCTCTTATTTCTGTAGAAATGCGTGGGACGTGGAGGAGTGCTAGTAAGGGAGGGCAAGTAGTGAAAGATATGAATCAGATGGATGAGCAGCGGCTTAGTCTGGCGGTTATTGATCCCTTTGCTCCAGGAATGATCCAGATCTCATTTGGACATTTTTGTCTCCCATTGTTCGATACATCCTCAGCGGCTTTGAAAAGACTCAGGCTCAGTTTGACACACTTGGTATGGAGCTGATGGGATGAGATGCTTATCGGTTTGAATAAATCTATTTCAATATGCTGTGTGTTTCCACTCATCAGGACCCCGCTTACTTCATCTGTGTGAGGAGAGGAGATGCATCTCTGTTCTGATTAAAGATAACACAGTTGTCCTGACGCTTTGTTGAAACAACTTGATGAGATTAGGCATATTCATATGTAGAGAAAGACGTAGAAATGGGTGGAGATGTTGATATAGACTGAAACTTCGCCCTTTGAGCAGCATTTACAGTAGATGTGTTTTTGTTGACAAAAATGCATAAGAATATCACTGCCTGTTGAAAACAATATTTCTGCATCCCTTATTCATTAAATTAAAAAGGAACGATCCTTGTAAATGTATTACAATTTGTCGTTTTATGGCTCCAAACCTTATTGTATTTTATTCGCCTGTTTTTGATAGACCAACACAAATGTAGAACATAATTGCGATGTGAAGAAAAGTCTTTCAATATCTTTACAAAAAGATAGAGATGCACGACAGAACAGCATCACCTTCAGCACTGACCAATGTTGGTCGTTTTTAAACATATCGTCATCGATCCGTTAAGTAAAACTCAGCAAGTATCAACACTTGATGTTTGGTTCAAACTTTTTTTTTCAAAAAGGGAAGGTTATATTGTGTTTGTCTGGTCATGTGGCAATAATAGTGGATGCTTAACTAAAATAGAGAAGTAATGTGAGCAATGAGGTTGCTGCCAGAGCAGCAATTTCAATGTTAGATATTAGTATCTGCCCAGACATCAATCAGTGCATCACTAGTATTCAGCATCATAAATCCCATACATGAATCCAGCATGTGTGTTATATATTGATTTCAGAGGTCCAATTATGCCAAAATAAGTTCTTTCTGTATGTATTTTGATATTGGTATAGATGAAGCTGTTCTGTGAGGGTCTTAGAGATTTGCTGGACAAAGTTATGGGAAAACATGCATCATTAGTATGAAGGAAAACACCACAAGTATGGGAAGTTGTGAAGAAGTTTGAATATATAAGAAGTTTTTCACAGCTACTTTTGAGAAAAGACCAAGACCAAACTAATATGAGAAAATTTTTCAAAACTTTTTATGTCACAATAAAGTTATAGTTGTTGCTGCACTAATACATTAGTTCTTCACCTGCTTTGTGAGAGAAATATGCTTCACCTTCATAAGTTTGGGTTTTTTAAAGAGAGCTTCAGTTCTTCACTACATTTGCGTAACTTTTGTATTTTGTAGTTCTTTTCCAAAAGGCTGTTCTCCTAATTTGATCAGCGTCATTTGTGAGCATTTCCGTTGCGTAATGATATCCATAGGGCTGAAGGCTGTTCACATTCAGCACAGCAGTCCACAGTTTGAAGGGAAAGGAGATAAGTACAAATCCAGTGTATTTGGAAGGACTGCAAATGTATTATGTCAAATATTTGGTTGTACTTTTACATGTAAATCAACTTTTATGCACATATATATATATATATATATATATATATATATATATATATATATACATTCAATATGAAGAGATTCACACAGAGAAAGATCAGCAATTAGAAACCTGTAGAAATAAAAAAAAAATGAATAAGTCTTTGGTGCTCACACAATAGAAGAAGATACTAATGCTGGATGCAGTTGTTTTGCATAAGCAGGAAGGTCCAGGTTAGAGATGTCTTTTCTCCTGGAGTCTGACACTGATGGTCGAATGGAGGCTGGAGAATGAGGGAAGCTATAGGGAGGCTATTGGAATGAAGGTGATAAAGGAGTGGAGGAGGGTTGCCATTCGACAGGAAAGCGAGGATGTCCTTGAATCTGGAGTCCTAAAAAAGGCAGAGCCCTGAACAACGATTGGCTGACGTAAAGGCGTAGAGCTGCTGCGCCGATTAGCTGGAGCAGGGGAGATGAGGAGACTGATGGCAGGTAAGAGCCTTCCAGGTTGAATCTGAACCTAGGCTTCATAATATTTTTCAGATTATTTAAACATCATTAATAACAGTATTTTTTGTTATCAAAAATATTTTGGACTGTAAAGCCTTATGGTACCTACTCTTACTTTTCTATTTTCATTTTAGTTTTCCTCCACCTTCTGTGTATCTGAACTCTTCCATTTTCAATTCAGTTTGCTGCTGGTATACCTGGATTTACCTTCTACGGGACAATAAAGAATATTTCTATTCTATTTCTATTCAGCTGTAGGATATTTTTGATTAATTCATAACTTTGTAAAACAGTAAGCGAGCCAAGAAATCTTTAGACAGAAATGTACATTGCTTTGATACGATTTCAGTGTCAAAACAGCACTCTCCTCCAAAAACTGCTGTTATATGTAGGCCAATTAATTTCTTTTTTTATTTCAAAACTCATTGATTTTTTTTTTTTTTTATTCATGATGACTTCAAAAATTTTACGATGCAAAATCTAAGAGAAAACATATTTTTAGAAGCACCTATTAAACCGTGTGCAAGGTAAATTTCCATCAGAATTTGAAGTGTCAGCTATCTCAGAGCAGCTGAATAGAATTTTTGACTCTTAAATAGAAATAACCGACATATAAGTAGAAACTGAAGGAGGGGAAAAAAAGTTAAAGTAGCAATGAATGCAAGGAATTTACAGTATGCATTCAGCAATCTGACTGGAAGACAAACAGCTTGACAGTCCTGCTTGTGAGAGTAAAAGCAGAAGTGGACCGAGCAGTTTAGAAAAATAACAACAATGAGCTGATGACAGTCTGGGAAGACTCAGACCTGCAGACATTTTGTGATTTAAAGTCTCTCCCTTTCCCTCTCTTTTCTGGCTCTACTATAATTTTCCCTGCTGGAATGATGGATGAGGTGGTGTCAGCCCATGTTCATTATAATGCACACCATCTATTCTTCCCAGCCACACTCTCCGCGCTCCAGGAAATGCCAGAACAGTATTGGACCCAGGAAGAGAAGAGGAGACTCCCATATGATTTTGTGGAGAGAATTTGCTGCTAGGTGTGTGTTAAGTCAGCGTACTGTAATCCATCAATCACTAATGAAGATACTTTCAGGCAGTAGCTTGCTGCTAAAAAAAAGTGCGCTCTGCTTTTGCTGTGAACAGCCCTGAATGCTGTAATCCTGTAATATTCTCTTCTTGAATTAATAAGAAAGCTAATTACGTCAGTTGAACATGTTAGAGTTGGTCTCCATGTTCTAAAAAAAGCAATTATGAAAGAATCTGTCAAAATGACTAAATATTTATAGAATATTCCTTATACAAAAAAAGAATAAATAAGTAATTTATTTTTCCTTTTTAGTTTATTTGATTTGACATCATATGATTTTGCTTAATGCAAGTTTTCAGTCTAATACCGTATCCTCCCATGTCACATTTTTTATTCACAATGCATAAAAAATGTATTAGGCAACAGTCTTTTTCAGGAGCGCACTGTTTGGTTTGGTGTCATTTAAGTGAACATTTTCAGTGCTCTCCGTAAATAATTGATCTGGACAGGAGCATATGTTGCTTTAAAGCAATGTTTGTGATTCAGCTTTAATAGCGCCTTCATGGATGTACAAGTTACTCATGTCACATGCACTCAGCTGAAGCTTTTTGGCTGTGCACTGATAAGAAGCTGGATAGTCCTTCTGTTCTTTAGCCTGTAGGATGTAGCATTCATTATTTTTTGTTTTGTCACACCAATGATGAGTTTTCCACATGGCCCCAGTCCATCCTAAATGATCCCTGACTCAGAGAAGGCAGAAGATAAATTTTTCAAGATTTACATTCTGTTTCAGAACACAATAACTTAACTGGCTTGCTTCTTGTTGTTTAGTTTTCATCCATTGTTTTTTTTTTTTGTTTATGTGTTTTTTGATTCATGCAAATATATTTTGCCTCTGATTATTGTTTCTATTTCACTAATATTTATATATACAGCAATGCATCAAGAAGTTGTCTCTGAAACAATCATGTTTTTATGGGTTTTGTCACAAAACAACCACAAACCCCTATGTCAGTTTTATCTGTATTACACATTGTTTGTTTTTACCCACAGCTTCTTTAAAGACAGCCTTTTCTGTCTTTATGTCTAATTTCACTCAATTAATAAACAGATCACTTTTATTAGATGTTTTTATAGGGATAATATATCAGTTGAGAGGGGAGGTTTTTATCATGTATTTCTGCAAAAAAAAACAACCATCCTTTTTAATAGATTACGACCATTTTCATCAATTTTCATCTAATGTAACCTCTGCGGTTGCTAAGAAAGTATGCCATTTGAATGATTTCCTTGAAAGCTGATACAGTCAGGCTCTCCACAGGAGGATTTATCTTACCATCAGCCTTTTATAAATTCTAGCTTACAGTATAACCCAAGCTGTTTGTGGACCAGTGCCTCCCTGTCTGCCTGGGTTTTGATTGAACTCTGCTGCATATTGATCCCACCATGAGCAGCAGACGTGTTTACAAGGTGACTCGAGAGATAGAAAATGGGCTGTTATTTGATAAGAACGGTGGATAAGAAATCATATGGTTTCTTCTTTGATTGAACAGACTATTAAAGTAATAAAAAAAGATGTTCCTCATAAATGTGATTATTACATATGGACCAAATTTTGCACCTATTTGGATTGTGAATAAAACTAGAATTTCTGCTTTCAAAGCTGCTGCAGGTTCACAGACAGCTTGAAGGAAATCATAGGTTCTTTGATTCCCGGTTTCTCCAGTAAAGCTGCTCTGTGGAAACCACATAACCCAGAGTCTGTTGCATATTTCAACCTGCAAACAGCAGAGTGTCACCCAAGCAGTGTGAAGCAGCTTTCAGGAGAAAGATTACTACAGATAGTGTGCTTTAAGTGACCAGCCAGCATTTCCACTTGGCTGCTCTCTCTGATGCTACCTGAACAGGATTCAGCAGGAGCCTTCAAGGTCCTCATACATAATGCATAGGGAGATGGTCTGCTCAGTTTTCATGTCCTCCTAATTCATTCCACAAAGAGGCAGTGGTCTGCCAGCATACAAGGTCCACAGCTTGGATCACACTGCACATCGTCAAATCAGAAATTTTCTCTTCACTGCCGACACTTTTCCCCTTTTAAACAACTGCTACCATCAGGTTGCTTCCCCAGTCATCTTCAGAGACCAAAAGGTTTTTAACATTTACTTAGAGTGACTTGTCACATTGCAAATACACACATAGGGGTTTGCATTATAGACAAACACAAAGTGGTAAAATGTGAGTAAAATGGAAATTCATTCGTGCTTTTCAATGAAAATCTGAGAGCACTAATATGCAGGTTTATATATTTTGCTGCAGTTCCAGAATCACATGTTTCTACCATCTTTGTTTACCTCTTGGAAATTTTCTTCCCAGTTTTTTCTGTTTTTGTTTGTTTGTTTTTTCTATTTGCTTAGTTTTTTTTAATAAAATAGCTTCCTCTCAGTGAGACGGCAGACTCATTTATGAATAAATACTGATACATCTAGCGACTGATTCTCAGTAGATTTAAGTTTGGGCTCCGCTTGCACCATTTCAAAGCATGGTTCTAAAGACTTGAATCTAAATTTATTCATGAGCTCTGAATATTTGTAGAGTTTTCCTGCTGAAAGGTGCACCTCTACCTCAGGTATTTAGAACCTATAACAGATTTTATACCAGGATTGAACTGTTTTTACCCCCATCCATCTTAACATCAACTCCTACCAGAATATAAAAAATATTTCCACTGTATGATGATGCCACCACTATGTGTCACCTTGGTTAATTTTATACACTCACAGAAAGATGGAGAATAAGCGAGCAGCTTTAAGTTTCAATAAGTAATTTGATCATATCACACTCTTCAAAGGTGAAACCTTTGATGCAAACAGCATGCTGACTTATTTATCCAGATTCCCCTTGCTTTTTGTCTTCATAACTCAGAGACACTTAGTGATATTTATTAGTTTAATGCTCACTGACACCACTATGGCCTTTGCCTTCATTTTTTATCCTGCCTCCACTGCTTCCTTTTGTGGCCAGATTTGATGTGCTGCAATCGTCTTTTGTTTCTCTTCTGCTCACAGCATAAAATCATTCATGAAAATCAATCCAAGCCATGCCCCCATCTCCATGCGCTTCAAAACGTAGCCTTCTGCTGACCTCAATAAATTCACAGATGAACGTTAAACATTTCAGTTATTGCCCTCAAAGTGGCCTTTCCACAAACAGTCTTTCTATAAACGGGGGCACTTAAAGCCTTCTGTGTGTCTGTGTAGACAGAGATGGTAACATATCCACTAATGTCACATAATAGACCTGTGAACCATTACCTATGCGTAATGAATGAGTGAATGTGTTTGTTCCAGTTTATGGTATTTATGGAGAAGAATCCTGTTGTGCTTTTAATTGAAAAGCCAAGAAAAACATCCTGGATTTAAACTAAAATCAAGGAAGCAAAATTAAAGTTTTATCATGAATATTTATAGCTGTAAATAATGGCTCTTTTCTCCATTCTTATCTTGTGAAACATCAATATTCAACATCATATTTTTTTACAGAGTCAGCATGAAGCTCACAGTAGCATTTCTAATGAAATATTCAGAATTTATGGTTTGCTATTCAGTGTATTCATAATTATAGAACAACTAAAACAGCTATGTTTATTCAAAATCTAAGTTTGAAATGTGTGTATTCATAAGGTAAAAAAAAAACATTAAAAATTATGTTTAACTTAACTTCCAGAAATTTTTTTTGAATGATCGTTATTGTTAAAAACAGAGCCCAATTTATTTGTACCAGTTTTCAAAACTGAGAAGTCAGATCTTCGTTGATAAATAGCGTCAGGCCTTAGATTGAGTTAATTTGAAACAAATAAAGACTCCTAACCATTGTTAGATATAATGGAAGACCTGTTTAAATCTGTTATAAAATGCCTGACATTATGAACTCTTAGAAATTTCAGATTTCCAGACTGAACCTGATGGTGAATTTATTGCAGGAGGTAGAAAGTATGATAATAACAAAGAGAGCTTTTAATGTTAAAGACTTGAAACTAATTCCAAAAACTAGATGATCAAAATACCAATGAAGACATATTAAAAAAGAAACCCAGCAAGCAAGAAAGGTCTGATTCCTGTTTAGCATATAACAATTTCTCCTTTGATTTGTATGATGGGCTAAAAGACCATAGATTTGCTGTGTAAGGCGATTTAATAATGATGACACGTAGTTTTTTGTTTTGTTTTAAACTGATTCTCCCATTTTATTGCTTATGATCTTCTAACCAAGGAAGTCAACAGACCAAAACGCTGCCTTTTCCACATGGTTTTGAGAAAACTGCTTTAGGAATACAATTCAATTTAGTTTATTTATATAGGGTCAATTTACAACACACATCACCTCAAGGCACTTGAGACAATTCAATCAGATCAAACAGTCAAATTGAATAAAGGTTTTCTATCTGAGGAAAACCAGCTGATTGCATCGACTCATTGACTTGACAGCAATTCCTCACATCAAGCATATATATAGTGACCGTTGAGAGTAAAACTCCCTTTTAACAGGAAGAAACCTTCAGCAGAACCAGGTTCAGTGTGAGCCGCCTTCTACCGAGGCCGACTGGGGTTCAAAGAGACAGAAGCAGAAACTCTCATCCAGCTCCACAGGCGGCCCATCCAGGAAAGACACAAGCAGGCAGACGAGCTGCAAGCCAGCTCCCATGTCAGAGGATAAAAGAGAGCACATCCAGTTAGTCACTCTAAGAGAAACAGGACTACACTGAAAAACAGGCTAAGCTCCAATAACTATAAACAAAGGTGTTGATGGTAGCAGTCCTGCCGAAACCGACCAGACAAAGCTACTATGATGAGAAAAAACGGAGAGAGCATAAAGTTAGAGGTTGAACTAACAAAAACTGCAGAATGGGAGAATAGAGATCAAAGGAAGCAGATGGAATAATAAAAAGTGGTCCCTACGTCCTCCAGAACTCTATGCCTATAGCAGCATAACTAAAGGAGATAGCTCAGAATAACCTGAGCCACTTAAACTTTAAGCTTTTCAAAAATGGAAATCTCTCTTTAATTTTCATCGGGAACTCTCATGGCTGCAGCATTTTGGATCAGCTGGAGGCTTTTAACTAGAGTTTGTGGACTTCCTGATAGTAAAGCATTACAATAGTCCAGCCTTATGGACTAGTTTCTCTGCATCACCCCTGGACAGGATATTTCTAATTTTTGCAATATTCCAAAGACAAAAAAGGAAGCAAGGAAGCATTCAAAAGCAAAAAGTTAACAGACTTCCATGTTTTGATGTCTTTATGTTTTTATGTACGCCTATAAATGAATACACATACTGACAAACTACTACTTTCTAGTCCAACATCCAGACTACTGCACATTTTATTGGATTCTTATTAGCACAGACTATCTATTAAACACGCGGTGCCTATATCTAACAATGACACCTTTAAAAAAGATGCTGATAATTGACATTTTGTGGGATTCTGTGCAATGACAACAGCTTTTTCTTCTTTAGGGGAGCCCTTCTATTTCCTAAATTTTGGGAACGTTATGAATAACTTTGGGTTATTTGGATCTGTAACTGATGGAATAGACAGGATCTGTAAACTTTCTCATGAACTCGCAGAAGTACCTAGCAGTGTGTTATATTTGAGCAATATTATACAAAGCAGCAACAGACAATATGCACATGCCTGGGTCTCTATAATGAAGGTTTCTGCATGTCTAATCTTTGCAACAATTTTTTAAACCCCAGCTTGTTCTTTAGTGTTTCTTTGCAGCTATAGGGTGTGAATTGTAAATTGTAAATTCTATGCTTATCTTGTAACAGATTGTATCTGTTTGGATGAAGTTTATTTTGATCTTATTCTTGTTTATTGTGTATTATATAAACATGGGTTAGAGTTTCTGATTTCTTTTTTTAGAGCCTTTGCATCAATTTGTGTGAATTTTAGTTGAAGTTTTATTTAGATAGTCTCTAAAATAGTTCTTTAGATAGTTGTCTCTCCCATTTTCTATCACCTGTTGTAGGTCTCCACCATTTGTCTTGTATCTCTTTGTAGTTTCTTGATTAGTTGACAAAAAAATGTACCTAAACAATAAGTCCAGGCAACTGTAACGTTCTTTCAATCTATTTGCATAGTTTTTCTGCTATTTCAGGGTCAGCTTTAACACGAGGGCTTGAACATCAACTCCAATAAAGTTCCCTCGGCAGGAGGACTATCTTCTTCATGTCTAAAGTAAGTTCTCTTTAAGTGAGTACAGTATACATAGACATCGGGCCAGCCTGTCTCTGTAACTCTAGTTCACCTGCAGACATTATTTGTTTTGTTTGGGTTTTCCTTGCTGTAGTGGTAGGTATTATCTGATAAACGATTAGATCTGAATTTGTAATCCACTCTTGGCACAGGGACACAAAAAAATTTTATTATTTATTAGCCTTTAGCAGGACGGTTTTTTTTTTTGAAAGGATAAAAGCCTTAGTAATACAAAGAACAAAATAACAAAACTGGGTCCATGTAGTTTTTAACAGAAAATGTTTTAGACAGAAAATGCCCTTAAATTCAGATAAACAAACTGTATGCTATTTTGTCTTTTCTTTTTCCAGCAAGGCCAAAATAAGTCCATTAAAACAAGGATTTTTATTGAAAACCACCCCCTCACCCAAGTTTATTAAAAAAATGTAAAACTAAGTAGAAGTACTTTCCAGGTGGACCCAACAATTGGGTGGCCTGTTGTCGGTTAACACATTAATAGTTTCTAATAAATTGAAAATGCTTTGCCTTGAGAAAAGTGTATAAAACACCATACAGTTTTTTACACTATAGTATGATACAAAAATACAAACCTATGTATGTTTTTGCTATAAATAAATACTTTCTTAGATTTTGTGTTACAGAGCAGCACTGGGCATCACACAATGTTACATTATATACTGTATTAAAACAATGTGTTTACTTTGGTGCATTTCTTTCCTACATAATTGTGTTATAATCAAAACAATAATCTCAAATTAAGGGTTGCGTTGCACCTTTACAAATGCTTACATGGTGTCTGCTGGCCAGTTTGTAATATTCTTTATTTTTATGTTCAGCCATGCTATAAAATTTAGTCAGGATGATTGATACGTATCTTTGCTCACTGCAAATGAAAAGACTTGTTTTGCATATGGATATAAGGGTCAGTTGTGGGCTACATATGAGCAGCTGAGGACCTCTGAGAAAAAAAAAAACGAAAGGAGGGAGACGAGTGAGAAGGAGAAAAGGAGGTCCTTTGGCCACTTGTGGCCTTCACAACACAAGCACAAATCATAGAGGGATATGGCAATTGGAGTGACAGATGAACAATGCTGGCGTTTTCCAACCCCCTGTGAACAGTCCCATCCATCACAGCATGGGAGATTAATTCAATTCATCAGCTTTTTGTCTCCTTGGGCCCCCTAATGCCACCTGATATTGCTCAAGGAGGACTTATAAATGTTTGTAGGTTTGATCTGTGCTCGCTTGCCTGACACTGGATTAAAACATTACTCTACTTTTAGCAGTACACTGGTTTTTGCCAACAGCTTGACAGCTACTTCTGCCATAACTCTGATCAAGATGAATTTGTATGAAGTCCAAAACGTTTGCCAGAGGCATCCAACAAGACGCTTGAGTGGAGACCGAAAGAAAAGCAGAGGAGGGATTGATGGTTATAAGAGAAAACACAGACTTGCTGAAGAATTAATAGGAGCTGTTTTTAATAACTGAAGGAAAACATTTAAGTTATTGGTACAGAGCCTTCGTCTATGATCATCTAAAACTAAAAAGAAATATACAAGAAACATTTGGCTTCTGAATGTTAATGTATTTTCCAAAATTTACACGTTTTTTTCATAGGAATAAATCACTTTAGATAAATATTAAATTGACATATCAAAGTAACCAAAGTTACAACTGCTGTACAATATACAGTAAATCACTATCCAGCCTTGAAGAATGCAATTGCTGAATAACAGATGTTAATACTGACATCTAGTGGCTTTAGAAGTCATGGACCTCACGGCAGAAACAAAGAGTATTTGTTTCACAGTTTATGCTTTGTTCTACTTTATAATTTAAGAATTGAATGACGATTATATTTCAACATAATATAATATGCTTTTAGAGAAGTGAGAAGTTCTCATTGAGGCATAAAGTTTAGACAAGTCACAGTTTTAAAGGATGAACAAGAACCACAATGCAAAACTTACTAAGCTGCATCTTAGCTCTTTATGTTCCTTTTAGATTCTGAAAGGATCTCAGAGACTGACTTATGCTTTCAGTTACATCAAGTTGCTAAACTGAAACCAGCCTTATCTAAACATGATCTGGAGATAATCCGGGTTTATGCCACACTGAAACTTGCTTTATGCTGATTAGTCAGGTCTACCGTTAACACCTTTTTCAAGATGCTGGTACTGCTCTTAACCAGTATGCAAACATTTCATCTGCTCTTTGTTCTCGATGCCTACATCCATGAACTTTTAATCCTTTTGGCTTTAGAATTTCTTTATGGTCTGGCTTTGTACCTCATTAGCATAGGTAAAAAGAGTAGCTTCCTGTTGGTTGTACTTCAAACTAGGCTGAAGCTTTGAAATGAAGACTTTTCAATTGGCACGCCAAAATTAAAAGTTACCAGTGTAAGACAGGCTTTTGTTCCCCTCCGGTCTCTTGAACTCTTTAGTGGCATTTTACAGTGGGAGTTGATTTTCCTTCAGTCTTAGTTTAACCCATTTCTATACCTTGCAGTCTGGTTAAACTTTAAAAGGATTTGTCTTTTTTTTTTTGGACAGGCTTCTTCCTAGGCAGCTTACAAGCCTGATCTTGAAGGCTATCCATCCAAACACCAACTTCTCAACTAGTTTTGGTCTCATTTACACCATAATACATTGCACGACACTTGGCAATACCTTATAATGGGCTGGTAATGTACACCAAACGTAATGCAACCAAGCACTTTATAATGTAAACATTATAAAGGACCCCCGACAGGCTTCAAGAAACTAGTTCAAAAGACCACTCTACAAATTCATGCAAACACTTTAAAGTACAAAACAAGGACTGAAAAGCTTAAAATTTGAACATCGTTTGCTTTATTCCACCTTCAAGCATAGGTCTTCTGAGGCATATAATGGATCCTGCCTCCTCTCCAGATACAGAAGTAATAAGTTGTGCCCAGACATCCGACCAGAGACACCAGCAAGACTGCCGTTACAACAACAATCTTCCACACTCTGGAGTCATGAACTTCATTAGAATCTATAGAGGGGAAGAAAATGGAAAGAACTGGAGTCAAAAAAAAATTTTAAAAAAGTGAATTCCTCCCCTTTTTAGTAAAACCAAACCTTGACCCAGTAGGAAATCAGATCCTGGAGTTGTTTGGAAGTTCTGGATGTCAAGCGGCAGCATTTCAGTGGAGTTGTCAGGCAACATGTCCTCATCTGGTGAGAGCGTTTCATCTGGATCATAGTATGAATCATCAACATCAAGATCTGTTATCCAGCGGCCATTGACAAAGACAGGAGAGCCTGTGCAAGATAGGGACCGGAAGTATCAGAACCAAACAAACAAACAACCTACTTATCATCCAAGTGGCTACAGATAGACCCACATTCTTACCCAACAGAACAGTAGGCACAACCAAATGGGCAAGAAGCACAAAATGGAGCATAAACATGACTGTACTGAGACATTCAGGGGTTTAATTAGCCTTTTATCTGTGCTGTTCATCAGCAGAAGGGGAATCAGCTGTGCTCCATCTTAACAGGTCCTATTACTGGCGCTCTCTGGTCAGCTGGTGCTGCTCAATTTCTTTGGCTTCGAGGTCACCGGTGACTCTTCAGTACCAAGATTCATAACAAAATTTAAATAAACAATTTTGATTTTAACAATACTAACAATCATATTGTTAATTTAATAAACCAATAAATAATTTAATTAAGTGTACAGGTCCTAGTTAAATTATACCAAAATATAGTTGTATCTCATCACATAACAATGCCTAACAATGAACCCTCAAAATTACTCTACTATAAAGAAAAAATAATGAAACAATTATTTGGGAGGATAACCTTGCTAAAACCTAAAAATAAGATCAACATTGAAATACTTTGTGATACAAGTGATATATAAAAACATGCTGTGATTTAAGATTTTTAATATGTTTTAAAATATTTTGTTTTATCCATCTATTTCAATTATTCCCTTTATTCAGAACTTGAAGAGCATGCTGCCCATGAAAATAGATAGTTTTCAGAAATGTTTCTTTTTTAATGAATTACAATAATCTGTGATAAAAAAAGAGGTATAAATATGGAACCACAAGAAATGAAACAATCACAAGAAGATTCTGTCTGAGGGTGGACCATTTCGAGATAAACATTTCTAATCTAAAAAGCGAAAAGGGACAATGATAAATATGATGAAACTCTGAGCACATATTATACACTGTGCATTGTAGAGTCAATAAAAGAGGAAGGTAGTTAGAGATGTAGGGCCCACATGGGTTTTTAGCAGGATTATGTTGGAAAAATGTTGGAAGACAAACCCTGCTCAGATTTTAGATCCAGTTAATTGAGTATAAGACAAACTATCTATTTTTTTTTTTGCCAAGGGCCAAATACGTTCAAAAGAAGAAAGTTGCTACACGTTCATACAGGGTGGTATGCATCCCAATGCTGTTTGCAGTCTGTCCTAATCTAAGTCAAGAAGTGCAAAAAAAGTTTTTTTATAGACCTTCAAGACAAGGTTGTCTCAATGCATAATCTGGTGACAGATAAAGAAAACAATTCTGCTTGTTTCCAGATCCAAATGAAAACAGTGGCCTCCATCATTTTAAGGGATTATCCTAGAACTGGGCAGCTGTCTAAACCAGTGGATCTGGGGAGAAGGACCCCAGTCATTGGGTGACCAGAAATCCCATGGCTACTGTCAGAGCTTCAGTCCAGTCTGGCTCCAGCCTTTATATGATAGAATGGCCAGAACAAAAAAAATAAATAAAAACACTCTTTGAGAAAATAAACATGGCAGCCAAACTTTAAGGACTCAGACCATGAGAAACTTCTCTGGTCTGATGAGACAATGATCTTTTGTCTGAATGCAGAGCATCATGTTTAGAGGAAACCATTCACCTCTCATCACAAGGCCATTACCATCCCTAAGCATGGCGGTGGTAGCATGCTACATGGGTTAATATTTTTGGCAGCAGAAAGTGAACGAAAAAACTAAAACACACAAAGACATTTCAGACATGTTTTATTTCCCCACAGCCCAAAAACAGCAGAATATGAAGATTGCACACATTCATCACACAAACAAATTGAACTTTACATTTCAGTTTCAGATCTAACAGTGATAAACCGTTTGTTCCTTTTCAGTTGCGACCCAGGTTCACATTGATCAAAAAGTAAACATATATTTTTCTAAAGCCTTTTTTTAAAATAAAAAATGTGAACATTTCCTGTAAATATAAACATTGATTTACAGGGGAGGTCCTCTTTTTTATTATTTTTAGGTGGTCGTTTTAACATCACAGCAGGATGGATGGATCAATAAAAATATTGTGGAGGATTGTGGCACAGCTACAACTCTCTGTGTTTGGACTGAAGAACCTTTGGCTTCGCTGCTATGATGAAAAACCTCAGGCACCCTTTTTTTTTTGCATAAAGAATAACAGTGTGTGCTTAAATGGTTTAACATGAAGCATTAAAAACATTTATTTTAGTGATGACATTCTGCCCCACAAAAAAAGTTGTGCAAATCCCTGATGCAATTAGACATCTTGAAACCAAGTTTTCTTTAAGTAGTATAAGAAAAGACGTTTAACCAGGGTTACTATTAAACACAGCATGATGTACTAAATGTTTATCCAGCTTTAAATCAGATTTCCCTTCTTAGTTTCAAAATATAAAATATATCTACCATTCTGAGTGCAGAAACCAACCCCTGCTCTATTAGCTCTTATACACACAAACATATTTCACTTGCATAGCTTTAAGAAATGCTGCATCAGACTTGAACCATTAAAGTTACTTTGGACAAACAGTCTCAGTATATTTTTTATTCCTAAACTTTACATTAAGATTACATGTATCTGATCACTGCAATGCTAAATTTGAATTTGCCGTACAGTCAGGTTACTTCCTGCACAACCTTTAGAGGTAAAGTTGGATTGCACAGTTTGTTTTTTCTTGGCTCAGGCTGAGTATACCCGCTGTAAAGGTAAAACTCTATAACCTCAGTAATTTGAAGCCAAGACCGACATTTGATGCTGTGAAGAGTGTTTAATTATCTAGAACTGCCGTCTTTAACTGTAAACCGGTTTTATACAGTGCACTGAATAAAGAAACAAAAGCATTAAACTGTTAAAAGAAGGTTTTTATAGAAAGGCTCTGTGACCTTCATAAAAAGAAAGATAAGACTGGAAAAGTGCCCCATGTAACTTTAGTTAAGTGCTGCAGTTTTTGCTTTTTTTTTCCAGTAACAGAAATATTCAAAATGAAATAGAATAAAACACTTTGAAGGCTCATTGACTTGCTATTATACCACCGTACCGTTAAGTATGGCTGATTATAACGAATCAAGCGTTCACTGATAGAAAAGCACCTTGATGTTTGGGCATGAAGTGCTGCTTCACAAGCCAGAATAAACGGCTCAGTTCACTTTTCAAAGATGGCAACATCTAAAGTTTTCATTGCCTTCTAGGGATTTATTATTCTACCTAATCCCTGAAAAAAAACGTAAACAGGTAAAATATGATCTATTTTTATCTACGGTAACATTCTCATTTAGATTTATTTTGGTAATACGACCCAGACTGCCCTGAGGTTTAAACAGGAGCAGGATTTCCCCTTTAATCCCCTGACCTACTATATAAATACTCTGCTGTAAAAAACTAGAGTTATACAGGTATATTACCAAGTAAGTGTGAAATATTGCTCTATTACAGGTCTGCTTTCCAGAGGTCTGGATAACCAGACTGGTGAGTTTCCAGTCTTTGCTGCATCATCCTCCTCATTCGTCCTTGTTTGACTCGTTGTAGACCTTCCTAAGACTTGAGTCCAGCAGGAAATCCACTGACCTGCAGTGTTCACAGAGCAACAGTGGGATAAATAATACATTTCACAAACAATAAGGGTCAGATTCAAATCAAACCAATGAAACCATTATAGACTATAAACTAAGACTGTCAAAGTGAAACAAAGCTAAAAGATTTTACATATTTAGGCTTTTTTCTGTAAAAAAAAATGTTATGAACCAAACAAACTGGAATAAATGTGTTTTTAATATTTTTGAAATGAGTGCTAGCATTGAACTAATTATAAAAAATGCCGCTTTTGGTCAAATCTGAACATGAAATGAGTGACCACAGGATTCCCATGGCTGCTTTTGTTGTTCTTAAGAAATAAAACAAAAAGATATGCTCAACATTTAAAGGTAGACTGACACCTGGGAACAATCAAACTAACTGTACAGGTGTACATAAATATCATGGTTATGTCATCAGGTTTTAAAGATACACTTTCTTACACTTTTTAATACACTTCAATAAAAACAATAAATTAAAATTTGAAAACAAAGAATCTTTCTATTTCTATTTTTTTGATTTTATGATATTTAAAAACGGAAAAGTGAGAAGTATAGAACAGAGAAAAATCTAGTGGATTTCAATGATTTATGTAGAATAGTAATTAGAAGGAAACACTGGAAAATGGTCAAAGGTAAAGTTTTAAAAATAATTGAATGTCAAAATTTGATTATAAACCGTGTTTAAAAATAACTTTCAATGTTTTGATGTTTGACTGTCTAGTTTACAAGCTGTACCTGAATGCAGCATGGCAGCTGCTGATAAACTCCCAACTAATTCCTCCAACTTGCATTTTAGAAATTATATATTTTGAACTTAGTTCCACATTAAAACACTAATCTTTACTATAAATTCCTATAAAAGAGAAGAAGCCAAATATATTTTGTCTCCAAACTGAGTTGATGGGATGGAAAAAAATACAAAGATTCGCTGTATGGTTATGTTGCTGCAGTGAAATACATCTTTAAGGTTTTTTTTTATACATCATGAATAAAGGTGCCAATAATTATGGAGGATGGTTAAATCTTTAACGCTAACAACAAGACAGCTGGCAAATATGCCAAGTATAATGTGATTTTACCAGCTAGTGCAGCTAAAACCACTATTAACAAGTTAAGACTAACATATGTTTAATTAAAATTTTACCCAGATACAAGGAGGGCCCAAACACAGCTTCTACCAACCTGTCTATCGGAGTGATGATGAAGGGGATGGTGGAGAGGCCTATAGCTGTCGTGGTCCATTTGCGAACAGGCAGAGGCCACTTGGTGGTTCTACCCAGCAGATAGAGGGAAGCAGCGCAGACCCGGTTAATGGTGAAGCCTGGGATGATGACCGAAGCCAGTGCCTGCCACACAAACGTATCCACCACGGCTACCGCCACTCGTGTTGTCTTCCCTGGATTGTCCCCATGGACCTAGAGGAACAGATGGAGGAGCAGAGACGGAGGCACAATAAAACTGGATTGCCTTTTAATGATGCAGCGGCTCATTAGAGCCTTTATTTTCAATGTTACCACATAAAAATAGGAAAAATGTTTACTTGTTTTTTATGTATAATCAAACTGCTCCAAGATGAAATGCAAATATAGACAGTATAATTTTGGTTGTGTTTATACAATTCATTTAAATACCAGAAAGCAGCAGTTACTCTTAAACAGAAACCGAAAAAGAACCGTTTTTTTTACCCATTAATCCATAATTAAAATATTACTACAATGAAAAATTATGCAAACAATCTAAACATCTCACCACAGCTGCTTTCTTGCCTTTGTCCACCGCATCAGCGGTGACATAAGCGGTGGCTACAGCATAGCTGCCCCAAACAAAGCTCACTGGCACCAGAGCACGGAAGGCTTCCCCGACTTCATTGGCATAGCCTGTAGCAACACAAAAATAGATGCAGTTTAAACCTATTGTCGCCTCCAGCTGGAAGACAACAGTCTTATGAGCAACCCTAAAACCCAGACTTTTTTTTTTTTAATCTTAAAAAAAAACAAACAAACAGAAAACATTTTGCGTGCTGTAATTTATTTTTCTATCTATTAGAAGTAAGCAGGAAATGATTAAAGATGTTTGTACTCAAAATACAAAAATCCCATTAAACTAAGTTAACATTTGTGTTAACTTAGATGAGTTTTTATAATCAACTAAATTATTTTTTTAATTGTTTCTTTGATGATTTCATATATCATGATCCATACATCCTGACCTTAGGTCTGGTTGGTGGGTTAGACTGACCACTAAATGACCTCTGTGTTTTTGGTTCAGCTCTTTACTCACCACATCAGACCTGAGTAAATCCAACTAGACATCTACCATTTAAACTTCAACTTCTCCACATGCAATGTAGATTTCATTCCCCCTGTGGAAAACTGGACGAAATCTGACCTGGGCGGTTTGAGAACTTCGTAGGTGTCAGTTTTTTTCCGCTGGTGATCACCAAACCGGAAAGGCACCTAAATGGTTTCTCTAAACTGGTTCTTTTAGACAGGCCTATTCACACCTCAAAATAAACTGTATAAAAGGAGAAATTAAATTAATGACATGCCGTTTAGGTGAAAAATGGGATTAGAAACATAAACTAAACTCGGTTACAGTGATTCTTCTGCTCGCTTATCATTGGCTGTGTCGAAAGGTCAGATTTTTCACATCACAAATAGTTGATCTTTTCAT
>JAUZNJ010055034.1:0-29313 GCA_034780135.1 Jordanella pulchra | reverse complement strand
ACTTCTTAACTTTTTCCAGTCTCCGTGTGGGTGTTCTGCATTTGGGTTAGCGCTCCCTTAACCCAACATGACAATTATAAGCATTGACATATGATTACATTTTGGTGATGATCTGGATAAACGTCTGGGGGGGGGCAACAAACTAACAAACAAACAAGTTGTTTGGCGGGGGTCTGTGCTCTCCAAGTGCTTTTCTAATTAGAATTGTTTTTATTTTTTATGCTATGTGAGTTTTTCCCTTGTACCTAATATTCTGTCTGACTCTAAGTGGATATGGACCACAAGCTTATAACATCACACAAGTAGAAGTAGAAAACACAGCTCCTTCCAATATAATTAAAGCCTCTTTTTTCGCCCAAGAGGGAAAGCAAATTCTTTTCAAGAATTTTTTTTAATTTTATTTTTTATTTTTTTTACAGTTTGCTGATCGTACTGATTTTGTTCGGGCTATATCATGATGACTCTAGATGTAAATATTTGTCAACTTTCAGGTCATGTGGACATGGTACAGAGGAGCATGGGTGCTAAATATACAAAAACCCCAGGGACAATAAGCATAAACCAGGCTTTATGTGTATTATCACCAGCCACAAAAAACATTTGGGGCAACATAATGAGAAAAGAAATTAAGTGTATTATCACCAGCCACAAAAAACATTTGGGGCAACATAATGAGAAAAGAAATTAAGCTAAGGAAGGTTATCTAACATATTTATTTTTTTGTATGTATGTTCATACAATTGAAACATCAAAGTCCAAGCCATGATTTGCATGATTTGAACAATTTTTTTTAAGAAGAACAATACAGAGGTATGAAAAGAGGACAATAAGCCACCAAAAGCTGGGCGGCGTTTGAAAAGACAAGATATATAAATAAAGTGGGTGGCTCAGTCTCTTTTTTCACAAACATGTAGAGGTAAGGTGATGTGGGCCATAGAGCAAAACTTGTTTATCTGCGGGGAAAGTCACACATCACCCTCTCACTGCCTGCCACTGAGAGGTCATAAATTACCTGTCTAAAAGCCATCAATCTGCACTGGGGGCGACAGCGAACCTCAAGCTTACACACAGTCTCTAACGCAAACATTGCATGTACAAATATGTACAGTACACAAAGAAGCACACACAGTCACTGGACCAATCTATATGCACACAAATCCGACTGTGCTCCAATGACACCATTATCCATCTCACCAGTGTGCTTTCTAAACTTTCCTCACACGCATTTAAATGATCTCCGCTTTCACAAACACTGGGTGAAATACTTTAAGGTGCTACTGAGGAATGACAACCACTTTTAAAATTCGCTTGGATGCCTTCACCTAACTTGTAATACAGACTCATTGTAAGCCAGAAAAAAGAGAGCATATTGATTTGTAATTAACAATATAAAAGCAGGATTTGACAAAGATATATCATTTCATGGGGATGTTATAACACGGTTTGTACAATATTCTTGTTATTCTGGAAGAACAAGCAGAAACTTCCCTTCACATCTACTTAGATTCATTCAACATTAATAATGCAGAAGCCTTTATCTTTCTTTTCTAACCTCTTAAATCACTATCACAAAGTTTCTGGTCATGGAGTTAAATCTCACTCCTGTTTCCCTCTGCTCTGTCTCAATCCATTCCTCTGCATTACATTCAATCTCATCAACCCTATATTTTGCTTTCCAAAAGGAGGCATGAAAACCACCAGGATTATTCACAAAGAGAGGGTCTTTACTCTTGGTAGCCTCCGTTGCAATGTGGAAAATACTATGTCTAACACCAGGTAGAACTAAGGAGGATGTGACTAGATTTTGGAAAAATAAATCCAGTTTCAAACAGAAAAATGAAAATAAAAACAGAGCATTGATGAACTATAGAATGCCATTCTACGGTGCAAAAGAGTTTCAACTATTCACATTTTTCATGCTTATGTTTTAGTGTATGTGTATGCCGATGCACACGTGTGAGCATGCCTGCAAATGAGAGAAAGATAGAGAAAATCTGATGAATCGTCTCATATACGGCATCCATCAGCGGTTCAGTGATTTATGAGGTTAATAACTGAGTCTATTCACGAGCCTGCAGTGTTGTTGTTTTTCTGTTTGTGTTGAGATGACAGAAATACTATGGCCAAACCACCCATTTGTTCTGTCCCATCCTCATTTAAAAACCTATAAACCCAGTCCTTGCTGGCATCTCTGCCGTTTGGTGCCATCAGCAAGACTGTGTGCAGTTTTGTGAACTGCACACAAAATGTTTTCCTTCTGATGTAGTGTAATAGGAGAGAAGCAAAGATTGACAATTACAAGGAAAAGCCTAACGTGGAATGCTGATAACTGAACTCCGCATTTGTGAGATGACATTTTTTTATTATTATTCCATTAAACATTTTTTAAGCCTTTTAAAAGGTTTATTTTTTTGTGGATTGCTTTGTATTTAGCAATAGACTTCATTCATCTTCCTATCAGCTTAGTCCCCATTACTATCACTTCGAGCCAACTTCTCTGTCTCAGCTAAAATAAGAAAAAATGCTCCTGAAAGGATGATAATATCCCCACCATATTTCATATTGGGATGGTTTGTTCAGAATGAACCACAGAGTAAGTTTACCACTAAATATAAGGTTAAACTTCAGTAAAGAAGTTAATTTTTATCTCATCTGACCACAGTACCTTCTTCAATGCTGTTGCTGTACTGCCTTTATGTCCTGTGACAAAGCTTTATCTGTACCTTCTATGGTTATCTTTTAAGGATGTTTTTCTTCTTTTATGAATGCATGAGTTGTGTGATAGTGGTTGAACAGATTTTCCCACCAGAGTTGTGAATCTCTGCCGGTCCCATGGTTATTATAGGTACTTGATGGTTCCTTAACACACCTTAAAAGGTGTGTAGTTGTGAAATATTATATGTTTTATGAAAAAGTTAAGAAAATGCTAATAACTAAAGGAATCTAGCTGGGAAACTGTTTTTTTTCTTTTTTTTCTTTTTTTTCTTGTTTTGTTTTTTTTTGCAATTACACTATTTTAATGCAGTCTTGGAAATGTGAACAGTTGAGCTGAGAGTATTCCCATTCCAAGACATACAACCCTTGGGATTTTAGTAATCATTACTGTGCTAATTACCAGTAGTGATAAAGCTCATTACAAATAATGTATCCAATTCATGAATTTAAAGATATGGTATCACTATTTAAATGAGACAGTGAAGGCTACAAAAAATATTATAAATCTGCCACATTCACTTTTCTTTTTTTTTTTTTTTTGCAGCAACCACTTTGGTTAATGAACGTAGACCCGAATGGAGACCACTTTGGTTGTATTCCTGTGTTGTTGTATTCCTAACTACAAAATTTGCAAAAAAGCATCCCATTCCTAACATGTTACACTGTACCATTAGTTGCTGTGATTAGTAAACCATGAACCCAAGCGTCAGGTTGTAGAATAGCTAATAAATCAGACATAATGTTGAATTTAAATATAGATGTAAGTGATTGTTAGTTTATAGGAAAGAATGAATTAACTATTCTATCCCTGGGTGCAAATTCATACTTTATTTTCCAGAATAAATAGCAGGTTTACTTTAGTGTTTTCATTTTTTTTTGCACTGTTAAGCGATAGAGGTTACTCAAAAGATTTATTGGTGGGGACAAATCAGCTTTTTCCCAGACTGGTGGGAGGGTTTTGACACATCCACCCCCAATCCCTTCTGTGATTTCCGCCAATGGGCATTATTACAAAGAAATAAACTGAAATTCATTTTGGATGCACCTGTCTCAGTGTCGTCTGGGGTAACGTAATAATGAACATTGTCTCGAGTTTTATAATGGGGGCAGCCATTTTACACACAGAGTAATAAAAAGGTAATTATGAATTCCCCAACCGTGTTCTGTCATTTGGCAGGCTCCTTAACACAAAGCATACGTTTCAATGAGCCTCAGCTAATCTTCACAAGAGATGAGGAAATTGGTTCTCTTCAACCAACTCCATTCCACTTTTCATTTGTGGACTTGCCAGTTTTGGAATCCACGTGAAAAGATTAGGAGGATGAAGGGTGGAACAAGAGCAGGAGAGCACATGAAAGAAGAAAAATAAGCAAGTAACAGGCAGAGAAGAAAGATGCAGGCTAAAAAGATACAAGGTGTAGGAAAATGCACAGAGTAAGCACTGCAGGAATGGAAATGTGTTTACCTACTTAACGCTACAGTAGTGCTGATTGCTTTATCACCCCTGTGAGCCTGTATGATCCTGAATTGCAAGCAGGAAGATCGATGAGAGTAGCATGCAAGAAGGAATGTAACAAGAGCACCTGCGAAATGTGTTATAAAAAGTAGGAACACGGGAGCGGCAAAATGGGGGATAAAGGGCTGAAACTAGGCTGTGTTAGCTTTTGCTATAGATATAGTCTGCTGACACTGTATCTGTCACAAAAGAATGCAGATTAGAGAATGTGATTGTGCCAACTACCCTGAACTGGTAGGAGTTAATGGGATGCTGCAACCTCCACAGCTCTCTAATTGCTGCACTAAGTTGTGGTTGGGGGAGATAAAAGGAAAAGGTGTAAAGTTAAATGTCTGAGGATTCATATTGTTTGAGGTGCAGAGGCAGACAAATTAGCCTGTTGATAAAGGTAGCTATATAGAGAGTAATGGTGTGTTTGGAAGCTTGTGTAGCTTGATTGATCACCTTGCCACAGCATTCTTTACAGACTTATGCAAGTGAGTGTCTACTTGTATGCTTTATATTTACTTAAAAAGGTGCTCATGATTAATTACTTCTAACATATTTCTAATTGTTATCAGGGAGCTATTAATACTTACAGGGATAAATTTTAACAACTTTCAGAATTGTGCAGTCTTGTGTGCAATGCTGTAAAAAAGTATGAGTCTCCTTGACAAAAAAAATCTAATTTTTTCATGAGACAGTTATAATTAAAGACAAAAAGAAAAGTTTTCATTTGGTAATTTTAGTTATCATTCAAAAATGCAGTTTAAACCCCTTTGAAGGATGAATTCCCTGTGAAGAATCAAGTTTTTTTAAGCTGAGTTCATTCTAACTATACGCACTCAAGCTTTATTATCAATGAGTTAAAACCCTGTATGACAGCATGAGGTAGAACTTTGAAAGCAACAGATTATGTGACATTCAAAGACAATTCTGGAACAGACACAAAGGTCATTCTCATGCATTTTCTAAAAGAGGTTATAAAAATTTTATCTGGGCTTTGGGACTGCAGCCATCTACATGGAACAAAAGTCAACCTTTTAAAAAATTTAGAAAATTTTTATTCAAATTCAGTTCAGTTTATTTATATAGCAGGAATTCACAACACATGTCATCTCAAGGTACTTTACAGAGATAATTCAATCAAATCATACAGTCACATCGGTTCAAAGTTTTCTATCTAAGGAAAACCAGTTGATGGCATCGATTCATTGACTCAACTGCAATCCCTCACACCAGGCATGCATGCAGTGACAGTGGAGAGGAAAACTCCCTTTTAGCAGGAAGAAACCTTCAGCAGAACCAGGCTCAGCGTGAGCGGCCGTCTCCCAAGGCCAACCGGGATTCAAGGAGACACAAGCAGACACGCAGAAAAAAGCAGAGATTCAGAAGGTATCTGTCAGCTGCACAGGCCCCATCCAGGATAGAAAGAGCCAGGCAGACGAGCTCCACGCCAGCTACAATGTCAGAGGATGAAAGAGAGCCAGCACATACAGTCAGTCACTGAAAAAGTGCTGATAGCAGGAGCACAGCTGATATGTCAATCCAGAAAAGTCACAGCCGGACAGGAACAGACCAGATGAAGCTACTTTAATGAGAAAAGGCAGAGAGCATAAATTTATGAGTGAAACTTGACAAATACTGCAGAATGGAAGAATAGAGAAAGAATGAAGCAGAATGAGAAGAGGTGGTCCCTATGGGATCTAGCAGCCCAAACATATAGCAGCACCAATACAGAAAATAGCTCAGGATAACCTAACTATTCTGGATGAGGTATAAGAAAGGTTGAGCCACAATAAGACCAAGGTAGAGCTAAGGAGAAACATCCTGTCCAGACTGAAGAACTCCCCCATTGGATTGGGCTGTTAGCACTCTACCTCCACCTACTCACCCATCGAATAAGCAAAAATCACTCTGTTTTTAACCATAAGCTTCATCAAAGAGGAAAGCTTTAAGCCTAGCTTTAAAAGTAGACAGGGTGTCTGCTTAGAAAAGGAAAATTCCTATAAAAAGAACATTATCCCAAGGGCCATAAGTGGTGGTGATATTGTAAAGATCACAAGCTAATTTGTTACTTCAGGATCTGGACAATGAGATGTAAGTGCTTGGACTGCTATTTCTGTTCATAACCAAAAATTATGATGAAGGAGAGTGTGTAGAATGTCATAACCTCAAGTACAATCAAATGTTATTTTGCTGCAGACCATTATTTGAAGAAAAGCAGATTGTTCACTTCTGAGGGTTTTACAAAATAAAATTAGCTAAGATGTTAGAAATCTTCAGTAAATGTCTAACTTAAATGTAATCAGGATGCTGCAGCATGACCTTAACTGTTTGGTGTCAAAACCCTCCACTGTGGCTAAATACATTTATATTTGAAATAAATCCTATTTCTATTAAAGATGATAAAAGAGAAAGCCAACTTACATTACATAAGTGAACAAATGTAAGCTCTTTTAGTTGCTACCTGTAAAGAGCCCTGTCAATGAAGAAAAACAAAGGAAAAAGTGAATAAAAATACACCCCCAACAAAAAAAATTAAATTGTCAGTTTTGAAAAATAACAGAGAATGGCAGAGACCTTTGCATCCAGTTGGTAAAGAAAAATAATGTGCTGGTATGAATTAGATAAAATATTCTTTATTTTGGGGATAGTGCCTTCAACAAGCCTTTTATGTCTGTTGTCACACTAATGCAATTTCTTTTGTCAGAAACTCCTTTTAGCTGGAAATAGATCATATTCATGGGCTCATAGACATGCTCACCCACACTCTTAGAACACACTTTAGAGATACTCACTATGAAGTTAAACTGCAGAAATGTTAGCACATGTTATCGCAGCATAAAAGCCCTCTAAAAGGTTCCCTGAGACACACACAAACAAACACACATTTTTAGGCTTATAAAATATCTGAAGCTCAAACTAGGGGCCTTGATAGGACAAAGAGTCAGCTCAAGGATAGAAAAGCACTTTTTCCTCAGCAAGGCTGATTGCTGTGAAATGGAATGGAAACAATGATACCTATAGCAAAGAACAAGCCGGCAGACAGTCAAAGAGAGAGAGCAGACTAACATCAGATCAGCACTGCTGCCACAGCCTTGTTTCGTCAACAGTCAAAGCAATTTAGACAGAGGCTGTTAGTCGTTCAGACCCTGGACTTCTGTGAAGCCCTGTTCAGAACAATGATGACAATCAGATGAGAGATGGCCAATTCTACAGAAGTAATAGCCGCAACATTTAACAATACAACAGCTGATTATTGCTTCCACTTATCAGTGTGTGAATTCAGATGAAAGAACTTGTAGTCTATTCCCTGCTTTTTCCCTTGTGTTTTTGTTCGCTTGTTTATCACCCAACCTTGGCTGTGCATCTCAAGTTGGTTCAAACAAAATGCCTTCGTGCTAATTATCTGCTATTCCACATCTTCAGAGGACCACTTCCCCCACTATTGAAATTGAATGAATTTGCATAATAATCAACTCTGTGCAGGGTAAATAACTGGCTGGTGGCTAGCTGCCCTAATTTCTGTAGTTGTAAAGGAGTGAGGTTTGGCCTGAAGGAATTTCTCCCCAGGTCTGGAAATGTGAAAACAGCCAATCTTAAAATAATGTTGTGTTTTGTTTGTATTTCATTTATTAATTTATCAATATTTGTGGTTTAGTTTATAGAATTTAAGAAAATATAGGACTTAATGTTGACATTTACTCTGCCCTTGACAAGATTCTGTACTTCACTATCAGCTTCATATTAAAGATAATTATATGATCCCTTCCTAAGTAAAACAATAATATACTCTTATGTCTTTGGTGCATTAAATTAATTATAACTTTCTTCCATCATTGACATCATATCCTTTTTTGATTCTGTCAAGTCTAATTAAACACATTTTCTATCCATGATAACATTTAAAACAAGATAATTACTACATTCTTCCCTGTAAACTTCAATAAAATTATATTTGACTAAACTGATGGCACAAGCGGATCTAATGTATCTTCATTTTAAATTTCTAATCTGTAGATTGAGTTAAAAAATGAAGTTAACAACAAAAGAGTGAAAACATAAATTCAAATACTAAATTTAGAAGCTATCTCAGAATAACTAAACCTGCCAGGAGTGGAAGGTAAGTGGCATTTGATTTAGAGTTCCATGCTGTTTAACAAAAGGAAACCTTGTTTTTTATCCACATTCAGCTCAACACCTTCAGGTAAATATTCAAATGAGAGTTCAAACAAGAATGTTGCCCACGCACATCCCTCTAATGTTCATAACACACGCCTTTCTTGTTACCATGTGCCTGTTAACAAAAACCTCGACAGTGAGCATTCTTTTTAACATTATTCAGAGAGGTCCTGATTTAGACTTAATTTGAAAAAGATGGAATCCGATGTATGCAATGTGCTTTTCCTTTTGCAACACCAATGGCAAATACTCTTTGCAAACTCTTTGCAAGGGAACGTTTACCAATTTTTGCACCAGAAATTAGCATCTAAATTAATGTTTATTAACTCAGGTAGCCTATCTTTTTTTGCATCACAGGCAGTAGGGACTGAGTTTTATATCAGTGTATTAAGGGTAGAACACAATTGCAAAGTGACATGCATTAATTCGCTAGAACATACAGAAAGAGTTTAGCAAGAAGTAGGAGATGTAAAGGTTTAATCACTTTGTCAGTGTCTGAGACTGGAGGTTTCTTCATATTAAAATATATTAGATGCGCACTTAGTACGAGGGATTACTGACTTACTTTGGCTTCCTTCCCACTCACAAAAAAAGCTGAGTCTGACCCACACTGGCAAACTGCGTAGCCTCTGTGCTCCCGCCGGTAAATGTCTGATTACATCATCATGCTGGGTTAGCGTTGATGCTGTCAGCAGTGTGACAGAAACTCAAAAAGTAATAAAAAGGAGAGCAACGTGTAAGGAAGCCTGGAATTACTAGGTGTGTTTTATTGTTTTGCTCTTGTATCTGTCCAAATCCCTCTAATCAGAGCTGTACCATGTGTATCAAATGTAAACAGAGTTGTTTTGGCTTGTTAGATCAGACGCGACCGGTTTGTTGACGTTCATATGTTGCGCTCAATAGCATCACTTAAGTTAGGTCAACTCGGCTTAGTTGTTCCCACTAAATGCCGATTGGAACCAATCCGTTTGAAAGTGATCATAACCCAGTTTGCTTGCAGAGTTGTTTGACATGATTTAAAAGGGGTCAGTGAGCTGTTCCACCAGCCTATAAAAGCCGATTGTTCCAGGGTTTAAATAGTTTTTTTGGCCAGTGAAATGGGGTTAAATCACCCGATGCAATCAACTGGTTTTTCCTTGATAAAAACTTTAACCAATCTGACTGTATTGTATCTGTAAAGTGCCATGATATGAATTGGAACTATATATATAAACTGAACTGAACTTCCAAGGCAAAAAACAGAATCTTCACTGAGACCCAGAATGGGAAAGAGATAAAGCAATCACTTCTACTATGAGACATGTCACTATCTGCACCTAAAATTTTAGAGGGTTCATTCAGTCTTTTTCATACAATAGTGCTGAATAAAATTTCTAAGAAAAATAACTTCCCTGACAGAAGAAGTAACGAAACAATGTTGTAACTTAAGCCTTGCCAAGGAAAATTATGCCAAGGAAAAAAATTATGTGTCCCATTTATCTTAACACAATGCACTTAAATATAAGATAAAGGGTCATGTTGTCATATTAAAGTGATAAAACCTAAAAATGTGGATTATGAAACAAACTGAGTTATCACCTTGAATGTTTCAAGGTGACAAGTGCTTCAGAAATTTTGATTAAAAAAAACTGTTTTTTACTCCAAAGAGCCACTGTTTTCCTCATTCAATTAAGCTGCAAATTTGAAGAGAATGGAAAAGAAAAAGAAAAGTTAAACTGTTGATATTTAAGGCACATGACAAAGACAGGTCAGTAAAACTTTGAACTAAATTGCTAAATTGAATATTATTCTTTAATTTTTTTTGTCTGCTTTGAGGGGAAACCTGAAGCCTGACAGCCTTTTGATGCTTTAGTAGCCACCTGCTCCTTCAGAAACAACACAAGATTTATTTTGGGAGGATTTAAAACCCCCCATTGCTGCATTATTCCTCCAACCTTTTGACCCAGATGGAAGCAGTTCACCTTTTCCAGGTACCTGATGCCCAATCCTGCAACAGTCTTCCACTTCCCACTCAGTGCAAGTCCCTCCATGGCTAGAATCAAGCTCCACTGTGTGTTAATGCTATTGGACACACTCCTACCCGAATCAAAATCTTACCGCTGGATATTGAAGAACATGTTAAAGGGGTGGGGAAGCATGTGAGAGAAAGAGAAACTGGTGGGATACAGTTGAAAAGCTACAACTCCAGCCACCAAGACAGCAATGCAAAGGCTCTATGGAGGAGTAAATCTGGATTACTTTGAGGAAAACGGTCTTTCAGAGACATATGGGGATAAAACTCAGCACGTCCCACACATGTTTTAGGTAATCATAAAATGGTTGACAGATCACTGTGGAGTTGTGTCATGGGGGACAATATAAAAGACTCCACGAGGGATTGTGGGAATTGGATGAAAGGAATGGTCACCCCATGTGAATCAAGCTCTTCAGCAGGAACTGTTCCTCAAAAACACTCTACTTGGAATCAAATTAACTACTTCATTTTTTAAAAATCCATTACCATTGAGAACTCAGATGTGTAGCAAGTGCCTGTTCCACTAAAGCATCCTGCTAACTTTGCTGCCTGGGGAGACAGCACTGAAGTGCCCTAAAAACAAAGTTAGACTAAAAAAAAAAACAGCAGACAAACACACATAAATCACCGAAGCTGAGAGACAAGAAAAGCACAACAATATTGTTGCAGAAAGCTTCCAAGTCTCAAGGCAACTTGCAAAGGGACTTCCTTTTTTACTTGTTCACTTTGGTGTGAGAGAGTGGGAGTTTTGTCCTTAGGGAATTTTGTTTTTACCCAAGCTGAGAAGTCTGTTTAAAACTGGGACACCTCTGTTTGGAATATGGGACCATCAGCAAAACCTAAAATACCTTATCCAAGGTGTAAACTATTATTGCAGGTGTTACAGAAAAGTATAGTTTTACCCTAGTTCTTTTTATTTTTGTTTACTTTTGAATTATAAATAAATGATGAGAAAAAACAGACCCGTCACTTAAAATGCTAAACTATTATTCAAATTATAAAAGAGGCTCTGAATCTTTAAATTTAAAAAACAAAATGTTTTCTAATCAAGAGCAAACAAATACTAACAATTAAGTTATTGTATCATATTAAAGGTAAAAAGTAAAAAGCACCCTTAATGCTAATAGATATTAGTTTGTGAACAAAAAACTCCTCTATTTCCTGTCAGCAAAAAAATATGTACACTTTTAACTTAGACTTAGTAAAAGCAAATTGTTTTTTATTCCTCCTCAAACTGCATTTCTTTACAAAAGACTGATGAAAATAAGTAGAACTTTATGTTGCAAACCCTGAGCAAACCTAAAGCAGAAAATGACAATGTGTGCCTTCAATCCTTTTTTATTGCCTAGACCTTTGCAAAACTATTTTAGTTAAGTTAAAATTCTCGATTGCAGAACTGTTTTTTTTAAAATAAAACACTTTCCTTAACCTTGAAAACATAAAATGCTAAATGGGAAATAAAAGAAGTTCAATTTAATAGAAAATAATATGTGAGTTTTAAACCTCTACCTTTTTGTTGCAAAACATTGCAAACAGTTTTAATATAGTATGTTCTGACTTACTCATTTACCAGAATAATGATGTTTTTTTTTCCAAGCAGTAAAGCACAAATGCAAAACATCAAACAAAATAATTTTTAGGAAACCACTTTGATTTTTTAGGTGTGTGTGGGTGTGTGTGTGTGTGCGTGTGTGCGTGGGGGGGGGGGGGGAGTCTTGGTCATAGACAGAATTATTCCCAGGCAGCCTTTTCTAAAACCCACTGTATCAGTGTGGGGTGTTCCTCATGTCTTAAAATAACGCAGAAAAATATCTTCAGGGTTCTTTATGGGTTCAGTAATCAAATCAGTTTTTTTTATCATCTCTGCAGTTATAAAAGTGAAGATGGGAATTGAAAATACAAAAATGTAGCTTGAAGGACAGCGGAGAGATACAAGGCAAGGGTATACAGTGTAAGAAAGGGTCACTTCACTCGCTGTAATTGCTCTTGACATTTAATTGTCAAAGTGGCATGTTGTTTAATCAGATGTATCCTCAAGCATCTAATTAGTTGTTGCTAAGAAAAGATAGAAAACGCAAGAGCAAACAAGTCATTGTTCATTTTGTGCTTTTTAAATGTAGCTCAGCATGAATCTAATGTTAAGTAAATCTTTAGATTGTGGTTTACACAATTAAAGTGACTTAAATGGCCATAGTCTGCCTATCTTAGTTGATGTGCAGCGGAGATGTGTGCGTGTTATTCTAATAAATGCCATTACTGAAGCTTTTTATTGACATTTCAACCTTGTAAATAGGACATTTTTGGCTGGTTCCATGTCCACGTTCATTACAAGCCTCCTCGACTTTTAAGTCAGCCTCATAAAGCGACACTCTTGAGGTTAAAAAAGATTTTCAGCACTTCAGATGGGCAATTAATGTCAAGTGTAAAATTGTCAATGTCGTTGAAGCCTGGAAAGTATGGCTAATATCCATCATTAGTATGATAAAGATTTTCAGTCTCCTTCAATCTCCATCAAGACTCCCTTGCTTCAATAGTCACAGTGTTTTTGAACTAAGACTTTTCCTCCATTTAATATTCAAATTTGTCATATGGTCTATAATGTAAATGTTCTCAGAAAATTAAGAGCAAGCATTCATCTTCTGTGACGAAAGGAATTACGTCCTTTCCAAAAGTAATGATGCTCTTTGTCATATTTTTTTGTATTTCAACAGCAATTTTGAATGTGTTTTCCTTAAAATTTTATATGGTAGAGTATTATTTTTCAACTGTAAAAATACTTGGATAGAACTACAAAGAATCCAATGAAAATGAAATATACTTAGTTTAAAGGTTTAACTTTACCAATTTGAACATATTTGAATATTTTAAGTTTTCACATTGAATAATAGTGTCAGCCTAGTCAGTCCCCTGGTTTGGAAGAAAAACGAACAACTATATGACAGGGAAATCGAAGACGTCTGGAACTCTCTTAAGGTTGCCAGGGAATCAGAGTAGCAGGAACAAGGGAGTGAACTGCAAAGCGACATGATAGATTTCATCTAGAATGTAAGCAATAATACTGCAAGGGTGTCTTTCAATGACAGACCAGGAGTTACTAAGAAAATGTGATTGCTGTAGTCTGGACCCTTAAGCTAACACCCAAAAAAACAAGAGACTGAGCTGAGTGAGAAGCCAAATGAGAAGTTGACAATCTGGGTAAGATCAAATGGCTAGTATGTTTGTTTTGTATTTATTTTTAAAGACTTTATCATCATTAAATAAGTGCTATTTTTTTTTTACTGACCAGTGTTTTTATGTATTTATTTATTTAAAGTGTCCTGTCTCGGTGTGTGTAGGTCTCAGGAGTGTTTTCTTAGTGCTAAGGAGAAGCCCAACAGTTTTACATGTGGTGCATTAAAGCTTTTAGTATAATGCTTTGCTTGATACATTTATATGTATGTTATAATTAAATTAGACATTATTTTTTAATATTTTCAAATGCAATGGGCACATAGATGGAAATAAAAGCAAAAGACAGAAATAAAAAAAGGGACAGAGCTAAGGTAAAAAGATAAAAGGGAATAGATGAGAAAATAATGGAGAAAGAAAAAAGAGGATAAAGACTTAATAATACAAGACTCTACATCTGTAACTGTAGAGAAACAGAGAAAAAGAACAACAGAGGGAAAAAAACAAACCCATGCAAATAGAACCTGAAAATATCACCGAGAAATAAATACTATAATTTTATGCAAGACTTTTAAAGGCAGGGACTGCTAAATATAGTTTATCTCTGTAAATCTTTAAACACATGGATCCAAAGACCTGAGGGTGTGTGTATGAGTTTCCTTGTGTATGTAAGATTTTGCAATAAATATGTTCAATATTGGATGTGAGGAGCCAGGAGTTCTGTGGGTTTAAAGATAACGCTAAGAAGTACTTGTTGTGGGAAAAAAGTATTAAGCATCTAGTTAAATATAGGGGATCGATGGATAATTCACTCAGTCGGCATACATTTTGTTTCTTCACAAAGAAAGTGAGAACAAGCAGAAGTCATTGCATGAGGTTCAGGTCTGTTCTGGCCTGAAAGAGTTTGCATACTCTAACTTAAAGTCTGAAGGTTTTTTTCATAATCAAAAACATGACAAGACAATGAGCAGACATGTGAAATGTTATGAGAACCTAAATTGGCTTGTTATGGGTGGATTATTTCTTGTCCCAAAACAACATATAAACTAGACAGGTGGAAAGACCTGAGTGAATAATTTTATAACTAATTGGGATAAATAAAGATATGTAATAGGGAATAATAGGAGATGGATTTTTCCCACAACAAACTCCATCATTTTTCCTAAAAATCTGAAAAGGGAAATCCACATGTATATATTGTAGCCTCCATAGTCAAGTATTAAAACCATTTTCACTACAATTACAGCTGCAGTTTTTTGGGATGTGTCTCTAACAGCAAATCTAGAGGGCAAAATCGTTACAGACTCTTCTTTGCAAAACAGCTCAACCTTTGCCTGTTGGAATTTAGAGCATCCCTGGGCAGCAAACCATTCCACTGTAGCTCTGGCTATATCTTTAGCCTAATTTAACAAAGAATAGGGAATCTCTGCTCAGTCTCTACTCTTGCACCATCCATCAGTTTATTTAATAAAATTTTTTTTTTATTTTTATTTTTTTACAAAATGCCTTTAGCCCCATACAACTCTTAATCCCTACATGTATTGAACATAACACAAAAAGTATCCCCACACCATGATTCTACTCAACAGCCATAGTATACCAGTACATATGATATTTTTGAGCAGTGAAAAGGACTCACCAGTACTCCACCAATATGGAGTATCAAAGTAATAACTTAACATTGAAGTAAATTGTGTTTAATCTGAATTATCCTTTAAATTTAGAAGTAAGGATAATTAAAATCATGTATGAACAATGACACTCCTGAAAATAAAGCACTAGCAAAGTAATACTCATGATAAATATGTCAACTGATCTGGATCGGGGAGAAAAAGTTATCCCATAGTTTCTGACAGACTAGCCCCCTTTTAATGGCAGAGGTTACATTTTAATAACAATTAAAGGAAAGATATAGATACACATAGCAATAATATTAATATTGAACAGCAGCAGCATACAGTATATAGTCTGTAGGGCAGACTAGAAAAGCCACATAGTTTCTTGCCTTGCAACAACTTTTAAACCTAACAACTTGAACCTGTCAAAATACAAAGGAACTGAAGAGCTACTTTAATTGTAAACCTACACTGCGGGCCATGAGAAACCTCTGCAGAAACCAACCCTTTTCTTCAACACAATCTATAGTTTTATCACTCTCTGGCATCTTTTTCCCACCTAAGGCTATCAGTCAAAAATTTTAAAAGGGTCGCTTGCTGCACCTTCCCTGAGGGCTTTTGACATGTGATCTCTCGTGTTTTAGTGCCACCTTGTGAGAAATCTGAACTTACAGTATTTAAAGAGCTCATATTATCAGTGATTGCCAGGTAATGTTCTCCGAATGAAACCCATGACCAGCTGCTGCCACAACACTGTTGACCTTGAAACTATCTGTTTTCCTTGCCCAGGTTTTACCGCAAACATTCTTTGGATCTTACTTTTTCAGAAAGTCAGCAGGTTCCTGTGTTAACTGAATTGGCAATAGAGGCATACTGCTTCCACTTCCAAGCACCTTCCCTACTACCAGCACTATTCATAAAGCAATTATTACTGCAACCGCTGACACACTTCTGCTATGTTTAACTGTCCTCACCAATCTGGGGTATATGGATTGAGTTTAAGGACCAGTTCCAATATACGCACTCCTGTGTTTAAGTACTAACTAAATAAAAAAACTTCCCAAACAGATTGCTATTGTTCTCAAAAGCTATATTCATTCATAATTCTCCATATTTTTCTGTTTTATGAAGCAACCACATGATAACTTCCAACAGAATTGATTAAAGGTCAGTCCAATAAGATTTTTTTTAAGATTTATGACATGATATTAGTAAGTTTTAGAACAGTTATCCAATCTTTAAGACACATTATGTAAGATTTTAATGAAAAAAATAACTTTACCATAGCAATTCTATTTGACAACTAAAACATAATTTGATGGACACCTCAATAGTTCAGTGCAGATGCATCTATAAACCTGTAGCCTGTTTTACTGATTGTACTTCGGGTCGTAAGTTTCCCTGCTGTGCGGCGGGTGTCACATCAAGTGCATCCATGATAAATGGGTCCGACCAACTAAACAATTGAAGTGTTATATTCAAGATGGATTTTGTGGTTACTCAGAGGTTACCAGCATCCAGCTCAAATCAGACACCAATGGCAATTCCAGGTAAGGTGAAAAAAGTAAAAAAAAAAAAAAAAAAAAAAAAAAAAAACTTCAAGAATGGGCAGAATAGAGCTGCAGTTCTGTGTTTTGGCCACAGATGGCAGTATCAATAGAAAACTCAAGTAACCTTAGATGTTCCAAATAACACAATAAAAAAATATGCAAGGCGTCAACCCTTAATACATTTAATTAAGAACATTCTGTTACATTTAAATTGATCATTTTTCTAGCCATTCAAAATCAAATTTAACTTTTTAGAACAGATACTTGTTTAGAAATAAAGGATTTATTAATCAGTCAACTTTTAAAACTAAAAAGGAAAACAATTGACCACCTACATTTTCTGTCCTTTTAAAACAATCTGATAATACTTTACACTAATGGGTATCACTCAAACTTGACAACATTTCCCATTTTGAATTTACACATATATTTCACATTAACTGTCTAAATTGGTCCTTTGAATCTTCAAATGTCCATTACTCACACTTCATAAAAGCCTGATTTATAGTGAGCTGTTAGTTATGCTATGGACTAATTCTCTTACCTAAACTGTTCATCTTTGCACCTGCTCTAAAGTCAAAATGGGGTTTTTTGATGTTCTTTTGCTTCTATCTGTTCTTAATTGGACTTGCAGTTCAGATACTAGATGGCCAAGTCTTAGAAGGCTTCCTTTTACCAGATGATCAGCTGTGCATTGCTTCATAAAATGCCAAACTCTTAAGATTGTTTTTTTTATTGCAACATAATCATTCCTTAAGCATCATGTAGTTGAAACAATATGCAATGTACCATTTTGGTTAATACATAGGTGTTAATACTCTTTACAAAGCACTGTATTTTCCTAAATGTCTTGCAATGTGGAAGTATGTTGCCTCTCAGCAAAAAAAGCCATATCCATTTGCCTCTATTATTATGGTCTCTTATAACTGCAGTTCCAGTTCACCCATGTTTCCCCTACATTAGCATGCTGCTCAGTATAAGAAGAGCAGAGGTCCATACCTAATGAGTCATCCTCCCCATCTTCCCAGTAGCAGGCTGATGTTCCCAATGAGCTGTGCTTCATTCCCATTTCCTTTTCCTCCTTTTCCACGTTAAGGAGCACAGACTCCCTCCTCCACTGACAGCCTTCATCCCCTGCCGCTCACCTAGAGCAGCTCACATCAGCATCTCTATAATGGAGTGTGACATGTGAAAACATTTAAGTGTGAGACAGGTTCATTTGAGCTGCATCATTTCCAACCCGTCCAGACAGGAGACGTGTGGCTTTCATTATACTTAATGTCCAAACATAGAAGAGCAGCATGGGGATGTCGAGTACTATTTGTAGCTTTCCATTTGTGTTTTAACTTCAAATGATTAAGAGCCATGCAGGCATACGTTCTGTTTTCATTGCCAAGGTTGATAGGTCAGTAACAGCTTGGCATCAAATCACCTGCCCTACATTTGCAGGCATTCATTGTTTCTCTACCTTATCAACAGTGTCCTCTTCATGCTGTGTAGGGTTTATTTAATTACACTGCAGCTTAAAGCCCAATTTAAGCTGCAGATGATGATGATGTCTTATGCTGTTTCTTCAATATTATGATACTATACATACAAAGCCTAATGCAGTAGTGATGTTTACAGTTACCACAATGAGCTCTGTCTTAAGGTCTTCACATCAACTATTGGTTTATGGAGTCCCTCAACGCCACAGTCAGCTCTTTGCAAATTTAGCCTCTTTGTTGAAGTCATGAGGTGAGTTCCCCCTCTTCACCCGCCTCTCTTGTCATGGTGGCAGATTTCATGGCTGCATTTATGAGAGCCCTTCTGTCTAATCGCTGCTGCCCTGCAGAGTCGCTTTTCCGCCCCCAATTCCATCCGTATGTCCTGTTCTTAAATTACCCTGGCTAAGCACCTACTCCCACCCTACTAAGGGCCATTACACTACCTACCCCACACTGTTTGGCTGCAAGGCTCTCTATACTTTCAGAGTTGCTTGACAAGCCAGAGGTCAGACAGGCAGCAGCCCCCTTCCTCAAATTACAGCTGCTTGCCAATACAGACATCATCTCATTCTCGCCTGTGTAGAATCACCAACATATAAAGATGCTTTGAAAGCTCAGGCTCTCTTTGAATGATCTTGTGAAGTCCCATTTTTTTTAAAGGACACAGATGTTTAAAATTGATTTTCTTAAATCCAAGAAAAGGTTGAATGAAGCATTTCACCCTAAAGCTTCAAATTCAACATATAGAGAACTTCAACTGATATAAATACTGTGAGACATGGTCAAAGCAGTTACAACTTGTTAATACTGAGTGAATTAATGAAACAGATTATTTTATTTGAAGATCAAGTTAGTCTCAAACAGTCTACTCCATTACTCTATTGAATAAAAGTTTAGAAACTTTCCTTCTTGGGTCAAGGGGTTTTAAAAGCTTTGCTGTTGGTTATAAGTATTAATTTAAGTAAATCTGTGAACTGCTTACTGAAAAAATGTTAAAAAGAGTTATTTCATTCCTGCAGAGATGACGTAGGTCAGATGTTTTCCAGAAAATGCAGAGTAATATCATATATTAGTCAAGTGACCAGGAAGAGTGGGAGATTAATCAGTGTTTTCAATATTTGTAAGTTTCAGCTAAATATACTGACATGAACCACAAAAACCTTATGGTCCACTAACATCCTTAGATAAGAAATTAAGTAGACTTTTTTTTTTTTGGTTATTTCGAACCAGCGACAGCCACGTCGAGGACTGAGGCCTCTATACATGGTCGCACACTTAACTGCTTATCTAACACTACTACTTTGCTGTAGATGCTTGCTTGATTATGAAATCAGCAAAGGCAAATGTTGAGCGCACTTTTAACCTTTTTCTTTTTGTACTCCAAATAAACATTATAGAGAACCCAACATACCTGTGCAAACTATTACTATGAAAAATGGTCATTTTATATTCTTACATCAGAGTGGACATTCTATATGTTTTTTAAGCTTTCACAACTGGCTTGACTTCAGCCCTGATTACCTGAGATTGGGATTTTTATAGAGATTACAGTTCCTGGACCTTTGATCTGAAACAATTCTCTCTAGAACACAAGTCTAGGTGCGAAAGGAAAAAAAAATAAGCGGCTAAATAAACAATGACCAACATTTAAAAAGACACAAGCCAGAAAAAGAGAGTGGGAATTTTACATCTAAAGTGTCTCTTTTCAATCAACTAGTCAGCATAGTGTTGGTTAACCTGATGGATCATAACTGCTTTAATATTTCAACTGCTCATACAGAAATACCAGTTCCTTCTTCTGGCCTTTCAGGCTTGGCTAAGGGATTAGGCTTGGATGGCTCTAGTCCATAAGTAGGCTTTTCTTTTATGCCTGCTTTTCTGCAAGCTGTTCCTGGAGTTTTTCAAAGCCCATTGTTTTACCCCTGACTGTGCTAATTTATCTAAAAACATAACACCCTGACAGCTAAAACCCCAAGATGCCTTTATGGGTTGGGGAGGTGATCTTTATCAGAACTAACTTGGACTATCCATCTGTTTGGCCCAAGAACCCTGGCATCTGCTCTTTGCTATTGTTAGGCTTTGTCAGATGAGAAGCCAAGACCCTCGTGGGGAACCCGGCTACTTCCTTTGCACAGTTAAGAGTGTATGCACACGCAATAGTGCACAAGATTATGAGTGACTTCAAGGGACAGGAGGAAAGACAGAGTGAGAAAGGCCAAGTGCTGGCTCAAGCCAAAGTCTTTGTTTTGGTGACCGGCAGCGGAAGCAGCAGTCACCCGAAAACATGCTGAGATCCACCATGTCGTCCCAAAAGGCCTGCTTGGGTGACCTCCAACAGCAGAAACAACTTTCGCTGGGGATAATGGTTCACAGAGGCATTGTCAGGCTGCAAATCTTACTGCTGTAGGTCAGACTTTCGTTCTGTGTCAGTTGTGACTATAAAGTACCATCATGCATGGAACTTTTTAAAATGTAAACTACAGTGGAAACAAAAAAGGATAGAGTTTATAAACTCCCTGATAAAGTATTTTTCAGGTAGCTGTAATTTATCAAGAAGCAATATTTTTGAACAAAATCCAATCAAATGAGGAAAAATATATGACATTTATTCCAACTTTATATACTTAAATATGATTTTAAAGCCGTATGGAGATGTTAAATGTTAAATCAATGTTCTGTATATATTATTAAAGATTTAACATGCATTACAAAGTGAAGCACTGTGGCCAAATTGTTTGACTGTTGTCTTTTTGCAAGATGGTCCTGCATTCAAATCCTAGCCAGTCTTTCTGCCTGGATTTTGCTTGCTCTTCCTGTGCTCCTTTCTGGGTACTCCTTATTACGGGAGTGTATCTAATTCAACAATCATGCACACATAGATGGCCCCTAAAAAAGATATTTCTGAAATATATAATAAAGATCTGGTTCTAAACAAGTTGTGCATGTTAACTGAATTGATTTCTTCAAATCTGTCCTGTGATTCTTTGTTGCTCTTATGAAACAAAGGCTAAAAAAAATAAAGTTGTTCTTTCTTATGTTATAGCTTAATAAACTTCCACTTTTTGACAGCTAAACTACTTAGTTGCAGAGTCTCAATTAAGTTACAATACATAGTTTTGTTTATCTACAAGAGATAAATATTAGAAATGAATCACATTTGTTTAGGCATAATAAATTGAGAGTTAAGTAAAAATGCAACCACAGTACAAAAGTAAACTTTGCAAGACCTTGAAAAGGCAAAAACTATTGATGACAAATTAAACATTAAAGAAAAATTAAAAACAATCTAAAGGAGGGAATCAATGGGCTGTGGTGTCTTCTTAATGAAAGCTAAATGATTATAAAAACAATGGGGAAAAATTAAGAATTTTACACAGAATTACAATAACTTACGGTTTATTCTATCGGCTAGAAGTATTTTGACTTTAACTAAAGGCTGGTGGCAGCAAGACCACTAAAGGTATTTTAAGAAACCTTTGGGGCAATATAAGTTTATGGAGGTAATCAGATCAAATGCCTTCCTTCACATTTTAACCTTATGTTAAAGTCTTAAAAGAAACATTGTTATATCCCCACAACACATATTTTGTTTTGCTTCTTCCTGTATTAATCTATTCTGCCTTTTTCACATTTGACTTTTCATACATTTTGCAGTTTTGAATAATTAAGAATGTTGATTCCCAAATCATGAAAGATTAATGTGTGAAGAATGCATAATTAAGCCCTTTTATTTCTGTGCCTTCTGACGTGTTCCGTGTTTGATTACCATTTTGGGGGAAGGCTGGAAAGTAATGGGAGGAGACACATCTGCACAATGTGAGGATTTAAAATGTGCATGTTTTTCTTGAGAACATTTTGAGTTCTCACAAATACCTCCCTTTCAGTCATTATGTGAGATATATCTAACAGCAAATGCAGTCTGTAAATGGCTAAAATCACCTAATAGATGGAGAAAGTTTACAATATACCCTACAAGACAAACATTGGATTCTGGGTAAAAAATAAAAATAAAAACTACAACGAAAAAAACAAAACAAGTAAAATTGTTTAAGCAGCCGTGACTTGTTTACACTCTCCAAAAGTGTCTAAATCTTAACATTAAAGCTTTTCATATGGACAAGGATTTCAGGATGTGCCATTACCATGAATGTATCCAATACTACCATTTTATTTAAAAAAAGGCATTCGGTGGTTGTCTCAATCTTTAAGGTTGCACAAGGATTTCAAAACCTAATCATAGCCTTTTACCATTGCCTACTTTTTAACATTGTATGCCTTATGGTTCCTTACATTAAATGTTGTTTTTTTTTGTAGTAGACTAAACAAAATAGTGCAAATTTATAAATAAATAGCAATTATATTTTGTTCTACTCATCACAGGAACCACCATAAAAGATTTTATTTACAAAAGCAACACTTTAAAAAGCTTAAACTATATGTATACTGAAGGGCAACTTGGAGTACATATTTATGGAGGTCATGTTGATGTGGTCTGCCTACTTTAATAAACTTAAGCCACTCAATTAGGATACCATCTCCACATATTCTCCTTTGTAGAGCAAAAGTCGGCACATGTAGGCCACCAGTTTTTCTAAAATGTACCGTATGCCTGAAATGCTTGAAGTTACAACATGACAAAATGTGACAGAGTTCTTTTGGTATGAATAATTTTGTAAGCCGCTTTTAGAGCATGTTCTTTGTGAGCCTTTAATCCATTCAGAAAGGAAGATGAATACAAGATTTAATACTTTTATAAAAGGTTATCAAAATGGATATTCATGATCAAATACACAAGAAAAAAACAACAAAAAGAAGGAGCATCATAAGAATAAGTCTTCATATTAAAAAAGTTTAAGCATCTTTATTAGGAATAAAATGAAGGTTACAGCTGCAATCAAAATGCACATAATGTGGTTCCTGGAGGTCACAACATGAGTGAGTCAATAAAACAGGGGTTGAATAAACAAGGCTCTCAACTCGCAGCCATTACTGTTGTTTGCTTTAATAATCAGTAGGTTAATGCGTGCCTTACCCTCTTTGTTAGAGTAATTATTGTGTGTGGGTGTGTATAGCCATGTTTTTGTTACACTGTAGGGACAATTTCTCCAAAATATGCTACATTTTGTCGACTTTCGAGAGGTATTTGGGGCCAGTTGTTTGACCAGCAACTGGTTCTCTCTTGATAGGTTAGATTAAGATGGTCACAGTTGAGTTTCGGTTAGGTTTAGGGTTAGGTGTATGTTAGTAATGGTTAAGGGGGTATTTTTCCATGGTTATAGATCCACTTTGGAAAGGAGAGTGTGTTTGAGAACGAGCATTAAAAGAAAAGATTCTGTCAGTGAATATCAAAATCCATATGTGTGGAGTGGCATCCATATTTGTGGGTAATTTGTCAGCAACCTTTACACATGAATAAGAATAATGGTAATGACAGCAGGGAGTAAAAATGCAGATCACCCGATGAACGTTACAGATTAATACATACATGCTGTCCTCTCGAGGGGGTATTGGAGAAAGAGGACGTTAAAGATGAATTGAAATGCTTACAATATTCGCAATATTCTTGGTTTTGCATTTTTTTCTATTATAATTGTTCTCAAAACCTCAGTATACAAGTTGTTTCTTACTTAATAATAGAACAATGCTTACTGGAGGTAGACTAAATATTTTGTTTCTTTAGACTAAAACATAGCTTTCTTTCCCATATAACATTCTGAAATATACTAAAAAGGAGGATCTTAAAATGATTTCTAAAACATTACTGTCTAGTTTCTCTGCTCAATAGCTTAAGCAGCAGGTGTGTTGGGCAAGTAGTGAATAAATCATATTTTTAAATTGGGTGATGCACATTTCAACTTGTGTAAATTGTAAAAACTATTGAAATAATCAAATGTCTGAATTTTTTAATTTTCGTTGTTCGATCCAGTAAATACACATTTGACTAAAACATATACTCAGTATCTGACAGCGATGGAATTTCATTAAATGATTGATAGAACTAGCAAAACAATATTGGGCCACTATTTATAAAATGACCCCAATATAGAGATAAGTCAGTTTCACTTTAATATCTTCATGATGTCAGTGAGTTTGATAAACAAATGTATCCTAAATGATAATGTTATCAAAATTACCACATTATGTATGTTATCATTTAAACAAAAAAAAAATGTGGATAGTTTTCTTAATTTCTATCAGAGTCTGTAGCTTACATTTCACTTCACGAAGAAAATTCTTTATAAAATGAAAAAGAACAGCAGATGAAGTATTGAAACATTTTTACTTCAAGCATTATTAAATTGAATTTTATTTACCGATATTAATATATTAAAATGCGTTATTTTGTATATAAATTTCAATTTTACTAAAAAAATTGACAATTGACTGATTTCTGCATATATGCTTAAAATAAGACTTCAAGCAAAAACTGCACCTTACATATGCTTTGTTTATTTTAAAGCACATTTCACAGTTTCTGTTTGAGGTGGTGGTTTATAATCCACATTAATAGCTTAACTGTCACACTTGAATCAAAATGATGATTTCTCATTTTAAAATAGCAATCAAAGAGAACATTTTGACATAGATAAGCCTCAGTGGGCCAATGTTGCATAATATCAGTAAAGCTAAGCAGATCCATTAAAAACGATTGATATCTAGAAAAGACTTAAAGGAAGTGCTGAAGTCAAGATCACGAGTTGCCCAAAGGCAACATTTATTTTTCAAAGAGTAATTAACTCTTACATTATTAGGACCATGGGTGTATCCCAAGTAATTACTACCCCTGTTTTGCACTCAGCAGGATGGCATGAAAGCATCTTGCCTAATGCCCTCATGTTTTAATATTTAGATGCCTTTTCAAAGATACCCTAATGGTGAGATGAGCCTAATCCTTTCGTGCAAAACCGACACCCTCATATTCCATCTGTTTAAATACAGAAAATCTGGTTTGACATAACCGGCTCATAACAAAAAAGATGGTAATCCTTTAAATTAGGGCAATGAGAGAGACCAGTATCTCCAACTGAGAACATGGACATCTGACACAGTGCCCCATATTTTCATCAGCCCATACAGTCTATTAATGAAAAGTAAAATTTTCCATTACTCTGCTTTTTTTTTGGTAAAAAGTGGTAATACTTAAAGTCAGGTGATTTAGAAAAGTTGCAAAAGATGGGTGTTGCAAAAGCTGTCTTAATACAAAACTATAAGCTAATGTATTTACAAGTAATGGAGGTTAACAGAGCAAATGAGCTGTAGTGGGTGGAAGAAGTACAGAATTTAATATCCTCCAGCGATTAGCTAGGAAATGCTAAGGGCTCTTTGATTGTGGGATGTTTAAAAATGAAAGAGATAAAGGGGAGCCACAAATGTAGCTGCCCTTCCTCATGGTAGACAATGGCTTCAGGCGCAAGAGATAGTAGAAGCTCAGATAGTCTCTAAGTCTGACGGAAAGAGCCAGATAGGCAGAGCTGAACTGATTTACTGGCGATAACTCCTGTCAATCAGGCCTTAGGCTTGATTAATACATGCAGCTCATGGGAAAATTAGGCCAAATGGGAGGTTTGATGTGAAGGGCGGCAGAGAAGAGAGATATGAGGGATGAGTCAAAGAGATGTAGGGAAGGTTGTTTTGTTATTGACAAAGAACGAATGAGAAGAGTTAGGTAGTGTATGTTAGGTAGTGAGCGAGGAAGCTAAAAGCAAGTCAAGAGCAAGGCATTTGACTGGTTCACTGCAGCTGTGTCAGCTTTGGTCAAGGTCAAAGAGAATCTGTCACTGTCTTATGGTTTCAATCAAATTTCTGATGAGGGGCTAGGTTCTGTTCATGACCTCTGGTCTTCACTGTCATGTTTGAAGTTCATTTTTTTCTGTTTATTGGCCACAAGGACATCTCGTTTCGGTTCCTGGGGTTACAAGATAGTAGCTGCTTTATAAGTAAGCAGTGCCATGACAGATATTGGAAAATATGTTTTCATGTCAGAATGTCTGACAAACTATCACACGCATTTATGTATTTAAGCATTAAAAGAGGACTAATAAGGATGCAGTGTTCATTTAATTGGTCAATGCTGTTTTGATGGTAGGTCTGCATGTATTTTGTGTCTAGCATATAATAACTTGTCCTTTTATATCTCTCCTATGGGCATAAGCAGTCAGAGCAGGAGTAATCTGAGATTTCATTTCTAACATGTGCAGTCAATTGTGTCAAAAGGCAAAAGATTTATCATGATTGATAAATGTCACAATCAGCAGCAAAACAGAACTTTTTCATGTTTTTTAAATTTATCTTTTATATTTTACTCTAACTTTTGTCATTTTAATCATTTAAGTATATGTTTAATTTCGCCCATAGCACTTTGAAATAGGCATAGATTTTTTTTAAATATTTTTTGTTATTACCTCCAACCATGTGGCTTAAAACCTCATTTTCCTTTACAGCTGTCAGAATAATGTAATATCTGTATTGTTTTATAATCTAATGGTTGCTTGGATACTTGTTAGAAATGATTTTTAGCATGTGCATTTATTTTAACATGTAAAATAAAAGCACATGCTAAATGAAAGGGAATCCTGAAGGAAACCCACAAAAGGCTTGAGGTTGGTTGTGTATGATTAACCTGCGCATAATCAAATTCAAACATACAACTTTATGTAATCTACAAATGGGATAATTTAGATCAAAGAATATTCATATAGATGAATGGCGCGGTCAAATTCAACATGTAAACTGAATGGAGAATCTTTAGCAAAGGGTATGCTAAGCAAAAGATGTGTGCAGGTATATTAATATAAATTTTATATCAAAAGATACTGAAGTTTGTTATATAGTCATTACAGCATAAAAAGTGAGACTTTTCAACTTGTAGAGGGTTTGTTTATTTTCTTATGAGATGCACAATTTCAAGGACCTTTACATTTAACCGAATTCTTTATTACATGTAATTTCATCGAGGTATTTAAACAGCATAAAAGGGAGTGTTTGCATTCACTTATCAAATTCCAAAGAAATGCATTACATGTAATGTAGAACAGATTAGAAAAGAGGCATATTTTATTCATAGCCTAACATCTCATATGTAATATGCCATCAAAACCATTGTTTGCCCTGTCTGCTTCACAGCTTGCATCTGTTATGTGCTGTGCTTCTTTGAGGCTCAGACAGACAAAGTCTTGTCCACCCACACAAGCTGCAAAGAAAATAAAAGCAAAGCTAACTTTCCAAGTTATGAAATTGACATGTTATAACAAAAAAAAAAAAAAACTCATAACACAGTAGGCATCCCTGAGGAGCACTTGACACAAGAACCATAGCAGCAACTGTTGTTAAGCATCATATTGATTTTTTTCATGCTTATCCCACCATGTTCTACCAGCTGTACAAAATTCAGAATTGTCCTTGTAGCCTTGTTCTTCAAGTCAGAACACTTTGAGACAAATCTCTGCTACATCCCACTCCCTCTTTGCAGAGTTAACCCTAATGGCCTTAGTCAGAGGAAAGCAGGAAAAAAATGTTCTGTGTAACTTTTTAATATCTGCAGCTGATTAAGATAAAGCAAGCCTGTCTCGTCGGCAAGCAATTTTCCTTCCCACTCTCCTCCAGAGCCAATTTTGTTTGGTAGTGAACAATGGTAGATAAAGCCAAGAGCTGGCGAGTTCTCTAATCTGAGAAGCAGCACTGGAGCAGCTGGGGTGACGTTGGAGAGTGGAGTGCTTTCAGAGCATGTATTGATAAAATAAAGAAGCCTAGATTTGGATCAGGAGTTTGATGTGGTGTAAAAGATAAAAAAGACAGCACATTATTTGAATGTGACATGTTTTAGAAAATCCTTCTTTTTTTTGGTTCCTCCTTTACCAAGTAGAAATTTTAAACTACAATGACGTCAGGAAGAGAGTTATTCTTACTCGGGTGATTTTTTATTATCCTTTAGTGACAAATAATTTCATTAATCCAAATTTTAAAGGTGGCTATATACAACAGTACTCGGATGCAATTTGTGCTGTGTTACTTACTATAGAAGTGTTTGCGCAAGAAACTATGTCCAACCCCCCCAACTCCTTGTTAATGTATTTACATGCCTTGAACTTTTCCAAATTTTTTAACATGCAAGTACAAGCATCAATGATTAATATTAGTATTTAAGTTGATAAAAAAACAGAAATTAAAGGGTAGAATTGTAACCTAGAACAAACATGCATAGTTTCCAAAAATCCTTATTGCCATTTTGTGTATACAAAATGACAATAAAGTTAGTCTAAGTCATGTTAGTTAGCAAAGAGGCATACACCAGAAGATCTTGCAACATATTTGCAGCAGAAGGTGCCCCTAGAAAGTATTGGCTAAAAGGGATATAACTCTGGTTATTAACAATAGGGGGCTCAGGACACAGCCCTGAGGGGAGCCTGTGATAACAATTTTTAGAGAGTAACATTTACAACTATTCTGCAGCTACCACCTAAAGCTCAGCCAAATTGTGTAGTAGGTCAGTACGTACAGGTACATCTTCAAGCCTTGCCAAAAATTCTCAATAGCATTTAGATCTGGAATTTGACTCAAGACTTTAAACTAAAAAACATTCACTGCTATCTAAGATTCACTAAAGCTTGTGGTTGTAAAAACTTATTTGAACAGTTCAGTATATTAATAGTAAACCAACATGAGAACTCATGATCCTTAAAAGGATTTTACTGGAATCAAATAAAGGCACTGTCATAAACAAAAATACTCACACAATTAGACAACTAAAAATGCAAACAGTGATTACTCTATTACCGATACCTTAATCTGAGCAGAGACATATTACAGAACGGTTCAATCTAATATAATTTTCCCTCAAAGGACGGTTACTCTGTAAAGATATGCTATAAAACTGATACATTGTAACGGGTTTGAGAATTTGCGGACCCAGAACACAACTAGACAGCGAGAGGCGATGTAACAGTTTATTGAGCAGAATTTCTGGGAAGGCGGCTTGAGGAAACAGCAGCGGCAGGATGCTCTTCAAGAGCACGGATGATCCGGTTTTTCCTGGCTCGGCGGGTCGATCTGCACGCCAGCGATCAGGGAGCGGGAAGGAGGACTA
>JAUZNJ010055023.1:0-29319 GCA_034780135.1 Jordanella pulchra | reverse complement strand
TATATATATATCGCCCAGGTCAAGATTTGACTAAGTGTGGCGCGGGTATGGCATCTTGTGGGAACCTCGTAGGAACGTGTTTTGGGGCGTCCTGAGTCACGTAAAATAGGTTCGTAGTGATGGAAATTTCAGGTCCATAGTATAAGCCTCATAGCAGGATCTGACAACTGGCCAACGACAAGATTTGACCAGGTGTGGCGTAGCTATGGCATCGTCATAGGAACCTCAGAAGAGCGTGTTTTGGGGCATCCTGGAAATCATCCCCAACATTTAAGCTAGGGTATAGGCTGATCTTCAAAATGATTAATGACACTGAGCACACAGCTGCATTAGTAAACAGTGTATTAATGATACCACAATAAAAAAATGTAAAAAACTACCTCAGTTAAGTCACAAGGATGGGGTCAAAGTCATATAGCTAGGTAACTAGGTATGCTAGATATGTCAGAAAGTAGGAGAAAAAAGTTTTGTTCCAGTTTACATAGTTTACATGTAAAAATTAGGTTTTGAATTTTGTTACTTCTTTGAGAAATAGGTTTCAATTTGCTTGGTGTTTGAGCATTGAAATCAGTGAAATGCACCAATTGACATCACATAAAAATCAGGCAAAATCCCCCAAAACATGACACACGTTCAGCTCTGATGAAATATGCAAATGTTTTAAAGCTGCTCTGAAAACAAACACAGCTGGAGATCAGCGCCCAGAGGAAGGTGATTTGTTGCGCTGAGCTATATTTTGATGTTTGTCAGACAAACCTGTCTAATTGGCTGTCAACAAAGCACCAGGGCGGTTGTTGATGCAACACATCAGGAAAACAGGAAGTGATGACAGAGGAGTTTAATTAAAATGAGATGTCAGAAACATGGGTAATAAGATTTATGACATTTTGAAAACACTCACTCAGCTTTAGTGTATGAAATGTAATGTTGTTAGTGTATAAAAGGTAGAAAATGTTTCTGATAAAGTTTTTTAAAATCTCTAGAGAATTTTAAATCCTTTAGGAATGAAAAACACTTGTGTTAAGAAAAACCCTGGCTGTGTTTAAAATTGTCTAATTGGTAATGACTTTTTAGCTAATGCAGATATGCCTCGGCACTGAGAACATTGAGTGCTGTTTGAGAAGTACTAGAAGTCAGGTAGGAGATAGAAAATTGAGCCTGTATGCCGCCTATAGTTTCTTTGGAGTTTGGAACTAGGAGGTTTTTCTCTGGCACCAAGGAGCAATAAGGAACCTAATGTTCCTTTATGTGACATAATCTATAACCACAGCCCACTGCATGGAAATGAACAATAATATCCCACAAGAGAAGAGAGAACACACTAGCACTAGTACATTATTGCTTCGGGTGTACTGAGAGTGACACATGCGCATTTTTTGAATTTCTTTACCTGAAGGGTCTGGTTCTAGATTTGAAAAGCATCAGCCTTGAACGCTGTCTGGATTCAGTAAAGCAGTTCTGACCTCCTTCCCCAACCTCAACAGTGTTCCTATATGGGGCAACAGAGGCGTCAGATGCAGGAGTTTTCCCTGCAATCGAAAGGTTGGCATTTCAAGCCTTGGCTCCTGATTTCAGTGTCGTTGTGTCCTTGGGCAAGACACTTCAGCCACATCGCCTACTGATGGTGATCAGAGACCCCGGGTTGCTAGAGTATGGCAGCCTCGCTTCTGTCAGTGACCCGCAGGGCAGCTGTGGCTGCAATGTAGCTTTCCACCATCAGAATGGGTGAATGACTGATTGTATAGTAAAGCGCTTTGGTCAAGTCTCCTGAATTTAAAAAAATGCTATATGAGCACAGGCCATTTACCATTTTTTGACCTCATAAATGGTGAAAGAATAAAAGCTTGAGGCTACAATTAAACCATTTTGGATTCAACTGCTGTTTCTTACTTAAACAAAATAACATATACAACCGATAGTCCACTTTATATTTACTGTTGTTATTTCGCTCGTGAAACTACCTGGATCTAAAACAGTTTTTAATAATGTTTTTTTATAGAATTATAGACAACACATTGTACCAAGTTAAAAATGTCTTTACAAAGAAAAAAATCTTTACAGAAAGTATCTGTGCATTACAGTTTAAATGTGATTATTTTAATCATATGATGTGAGCGTTAACATCCAGCTCAGTCTGATTACCTTTCAGAGTCTTAGCTATTTGAGCTCCTTCACAACCCATTCAAGCGTACAATAACTTTTATGAGGCTGTGAAACAAAACCAGCTCCATCCAAACATTTTCAAAGGAAAAGCAGAAAAAGCTAATATTTGTTCAGTTTGGACCTTTCACCTCCCTTTCTTCCCCTCATCTCTAATGTTTTATCATTTCTTCTAAAGTGTCCCTGAGCTACTGTAATTGTACATTCTGCAGCACCAACCAGCTACGGAAAGCACATTTCTCTTGCTAACATGTTTCAGAGGTCAAACTCTCAGCAGGAACAAATTTGCACACATTGAATCTATCCTGGTCGACTCATTGTCCTTGCTGGGGACACAACAGAAAACCTTAATATACTTGAGCTTTATAGAAGAAGAAGGAGATGAAGAAAAATTTAAGAATGGATTCTGACTGTGCTTTGTATGAGTTGCTCAGTGTAGTTGGTGTGACTGAAGGTAAAGTGTTGGGATTTTTTTTCTTTCTTTAAAGTAAGACAGAATAAAAAAGTCATTTTCTCCACTTTTCCAGCAGCTCGTTAGTTTCTCCACCATTATAAATTACATCATGTCCATTACTCCTGTGCAGCTCTGAGTACAGCACTTTGGGGAGATGAATTCGCTCTGGCGCAATGTTTGCAGCCGTTTGGTTATTAATGTGCTTGACTTGTCTCTGTACTTTCTGAGACTCTTATAAACAACTGTTAAAGTGTGCATGCCTGACACCTCAGGTTTGTTAGCTGACATGATACACTGTTTGGGTGAATAAAAAGTTCAAAACTGTTATTTGGATTTAAGAAAATTCAGTATGTGAGATCAGCTTTTTGGAAAAAAATCAAGAATAATCAATAAAAAATCTTCATTGTCATTATGAGAGCAAAATTTCATTTTGTTGAGACACCCATCTAAGTATGTGCAACAGTGATTTTAAACAAACACAAAATACTTTTTTACACACTGAGTTGGAGCCCATAGCTGCCATTTGAGCTGCCTAAATTATTTGTGGCAAAGATAAATCCTTTGGAGATTTAAAGTCCATGTGGATATCCCAAGTGAGCTCTATTAGATCGTGATCTAGTGACTGGAGAGACCACTTTGGTTGGAAAGTCATGAGGAAACCACTTTGATATTTGCATTTCCACATGTACAATGTTCTGCTGAAAGTAACCATGAAATCATTGATTAGTTTAAAAGAAAGTGCACCTGGGGCGTGCAGGTGGCGCAGTGGTTAGCGCGCACGACCCATGTACAGGTTCAATTCCGGCTTGTGATCCTTTCCCGCATGTCTCTCCCCCTCCCTCATACCCCCTTTCCTGTAAGCCTACTGTCTGAAAAATGAGCCACTACTGCTGTAAAAACACACACACAAAAAGAAGTGCACCAGGAAGCATCCCTTCAGTATTAAAGCATTGCCAGCCTGATGTGTTGAGATGAAGTAGAATGGATTCTGGCTTTTAGGATTCTTAAGCCAAATTCTGATTCTACCATCTAAATGTTCCAGCTAAGTTTAGAGTCATCTGACGAGGCAACATATTTCCATTCTGTTACTTTGTCCATTTTTTGCGGTGGTTTACTGTTCTTTTCAGAAAGGAGGGGCACCTGAAATCATCTTTTGCTGCTGCCCATTTGCTTCAGCGTACAACATGTTGTCCGTTAAGATATGCAATTCCGTTGGTATAAATAAGTCTTTTTTTGGGCTACATTTGCATTTCTGTCATCTTTACTCGGTTTTCCCATTTTCCCCGACCCCTAAATTAACAAGGTATTCTCAAGCAGACAAGTGAAGGACTTGGGTCTACAGATTAAGGCAACATGTTGCAGATGGAAAGTTGAGGGATTTCAAAAGAAAATCCAGATGATACGTTTGGAGATTGACATCGGGGAATCCTATAGGTTTTTTCATTAAAACACTACACCATAAAATTACAGGATTCTGTAGAACAGAAGGGTAGGAGCAAAAATCCAGGGGTTGAAAAATCTTAAGAAGTGACAACAAAGTGATGGTGCTCCCGTCATTAGAGCAGATTATAAATAAAATTATTCTTTCTTTATGCATAGAATTGAGTATCGCTTATGGAAAACGAACCTAAACTTCTTATGGTTTCCTTTCTATATAATTGGTCTATGATTCCAATGAGGTAAGATTTGTCTAGTCAGCAAATAACAGTTTTTATGACCAACTGTCCCATCTGACCTGATTGATTAGAAGGAAATCAGTCCTTGTTAGCACATTCTTGCACAACCATCAAATGCAAATTGTTCTCAGCATCCATTCTGAACTCACCACTGCTCTTCTGTAGCTTTAGGATGTTTCAGTATCTGGATCCTAGGCAGAATCTGCTGCAGCATTCCCAGGTGCTCATGTTACACAGGAATTATGAGGTGCCTTAAAAGTTGTTTTCAGCAGGGTTGCATCTGTATTTCAGTTTGACCAAATGACTCATAGAGGAAAGGAAACAGCAATGATGAAGCTCTGTTCTGGCAAACGACAGCTAATGCTGTTAATAAATTAAGCTCAGAGGTCAGAAGGGGTGTAAAAGCATTAGACATGTTTACCTGAGCTGTGGATCATTTTGATAAATACAACATGACGAAACACCTGGGATGCTCTGGGATTCAGCATGAAGAGATTATTCTAAAAACAAACCACATGTAATAACAAGATGTACTTCTTTCCCTTTTCAATTTAATTGCCTGGTCAGAGAAAAATAATCTAAATGAGTCTGTCACTTTACAGCAGGGATTTATATGTTGATCCCACCGGAGATTCTTCTTATTAGACCAAATCAACAATGCTCTCCTACCAAAAACAGAATTATAAAGGCTCAGATCTTTGGGGGGGAATGACTGTAGGAACATAAGTATTTATTTTTATACATAAAAAAAGTCTTTATGTAGACATTTTTTAAAAAGCAATGATGAAACTCTTAGGCATCAGTCTGACTCTCACTTCATTATTACCAGACCTCCATAACAAACCCTGAGCATGAACTAATAATAACTCACTCCACAATCTATTCACGAATTGCATTCAGTTTATTGCAATGCAGGAATGGAATCAAGACTGTTTTTATGGAGGCTGAATGTTCCGAATTTTAGCAAAAATTTCAGGACATTGTATTTGGTACACTACAAAATGATAAAATCATTGGAACAATAATTAATTATTTATCAAAAATACTTCATGTCATTAAACTAATAACTGTCATAATAAACTAATATTGAAGTTGATAAATGTTGTCACATAGAGATAAAAATGCTATATTTAATTCATCGGTTTACACTGTGCACGTGTGAAACGATGAATTTTGGAAAACAGTTTGAGTAACAAATCTTTTGTCCTATTTAAAAATAAAAGTTTCCTTTCGAAGAGTGTGCTAAAAATAAGTCGTTCTTGTTTTTTTACATTATTTCAAACCCTATAAGAAATTGTTGTTGCTAATATTACTTTAGTTACAATTGTCTCAGGGTTAAACTAAAATTACTTCTATGTCAGTCAGCTGTAAATGTTTAGTAAAACAGGAGGCTGTCCCTCTGAATCCTGGAGGCGGAAATAATTTACATGTGTCCATCAAGTAGGTGTTTTCTCTGTGAAGGCAAGACTGTAGGTAAATGTTTGCTTTTTAAAGCAGTCGGTGAAAAGCAGCAATGGTCAAAGGACCAATAGCCATGGTGCTGTAAAGACTTTCACAGTAACAGTATGGTGGTGCTCTGATAACTGATGTTGTTCATATGCAAATCACATGGAGTGTGATGTGTGTCTGCAAGTGAAGATCAAACAGAGTTATGTTTTGTATTACTTTATCATAGATTTTTTCATGAAAATAAAGTCTCAAACCAATCTTAATACAATTTGTCAATGCCCAACAAAACAAGACCAAGACTTGGGCTTTTCTTTAAAAGCCTCTGAGATGTGTCAGAGATCATTAGTGGACAACTTTAAATCTAACAAGATATCGCTTCACCTAAACTGACTGGTTGGGCAATGCCAGCATTAATCAAGGAGAGCAACCAATGGCACCATGGTAACTTCAGATGATTTGTGGATATCCAAAGCTCGGGTGAGAACAGAAAACATTTTGGCATAAGCTAAATGATCACATTAAAACATGGTGTTGGCAGCATCATACAGCGAGAACATTTTACTTTAGCAGGGACAAAGAAGCTGGTTTAAGTTGATCCAAAGATAGACGGAGGTGAATTCAAAGCAATCCTGAAAGAAAACCTATCAGAGGCAGAACAAATCTACCTGGACCAAAGGTTTAACACGAACACATCTTTAAACACACACCCAGAACTATGGTGGGAAGGCTAAAACTTAAAGCAATCTTTGGATGCGTACAAAATCCAACACACCTGAATTAAAGAGACTAAATCACCTCTAACAATTACGTCTAAAATGTAGGACACTGGCCCTGGACTGGAGTTAGGAAAAAAATTGAGGACCTACTTAAAACAATGATTGGCAAAATGTCAAGTTACTGCAAGTGGATTACATACAAAGCTGCATATTGAATCCCAGCAAACGGTCTTGTATTTACCCAGGGGGACTGGGAACACATGTTAGCCATAGTATGAAGATACATACTTTGACAATTATGCAATACTTTGTCAATAAAACACAACAAGGCTTGTTGTGTTAACGTGACAAAAATGTCTAAGTCCCACTATGCAAGATGCTGTATATGAAGGTGTATCTATCTCTCTGTGGGAGTTTCGCAAAACCAGCGTTTGAAACTTGTTTATGGGCAAAATGTATCTGCTGTTTAAAATGAGGTGAATTGTATCAGATTGTCTTCCCTCTAATTAACTTAGATAATATTTTATTCATTACTGTCGCAGAGAGAGCAAAAACTGGGTGTTCCGATGATCAAACTCCTGTTCATTTCTGCCCATATTACATCAAAACCAAAGCTGTGGGTAAAAAGTCCAGACTCAGCACCGTCTCTGCTCGTTTTGAAAATCTAATGAGACGCCTGATCTGAGATGACAGCTCAGCCTGAGTCCCACATTCATATAACATGAGCACATGTCACCCTGGTTGGTTGTATTCTCATGCAGCTCATTCAGTTTAGAGAGGAATCTAATAAGAAAAAAGTTGTTTGATTGATTTCTTTATTTCCAGAAAGAAATAAAACACACAGAGGACAAGAATTTCATCAGTAAAAATAATACTTGCAATGAATCTAATTGTAGCTACATATCAGACAGCAACTGACAGACTAACAACATATAATCACTTCTTAACAAAATTCACGCTTCGGCAACATGCACATTTTCCCTCAGACAGCAGGAGTGTGTTAGATGTGTTGCAAAAACATTCTGTGCAGCTCAAACACAACTAGTGATACAATTTTACAAGGACACTTGAAGCTGAATGATAGAAAGAAAGGTGTGTTCCAATGCAAAAAAAAAAGCACAAGAAAGGAGGCAATAAAATGCTGTTGTAAAAAAGCACTTTGAGAAATTTATAAAGAAATAAAATACTTTGAGAAGAATTCAAATCAGACAATTAGATGTTCCAAAAGGAGGTCATCCTGGATCTGAGATTAGACAGCAATCACTCCTGTGAATCGCAATGAGGAAAGCAAGAATACTTTTTTCGTGCAAAACATTTTCATTTGTGTGTTTTTTAACCAAATGACCTTCAGTTTGTATTAACACACTTTTTTTTTTTCTGATTTACATTTAGACAGAAAATGTTGAAAAAAAAAACATTGGTTTCAGGTTAGATGAAGGCTGAAATTCAACAAGTTCAGGGTTTAAATAAAGAGGCACATTTTAAACAAAATAAAAAAAAGGTTCAAATGTAACAGATGGACTACTTCTTTATTTGGGATTTCAACCTTAACACTAAACAGAGGAAAAGCCAGATAAGACGATTGTCTGGGTTTTACTATATTTTTTTAGCATACGTTTCTGGTGACGAAAAATATATATATCTAAGATATAAGACCTATTTGTGATTATTTTGTCATTTTCTGAAGCTTAAGGGACAGAGACACTCACCGTTCTTCATAGACTCACTGCTTTTACACTCATTGTTCTGTATTATTTTAGCTCTGATTGCATTAGGTTTCAAATATTTACTCAGCAGTGTTCTAAACAGACATTTTATAGAAATGGATTGTTAAAATATGGGTTAGTTGGTGTTAGGTTTCCACTGAGACCTGGAGAAATATGCAAGAATCACAACTTCAATAAGGCAAAATAAACTGAGAGAAGAAGAGAAGAAAGGAATGAGAACTAGTATTACTAACTACCAGTAGAAGTATTTGCTCCTGCGTGAGCCCTGATTGCCTTCAACTCAGTAGTAGTACTAACAATCCATTAACTTTCTCTGTATAGCTTAAGTAGTTGTGTTTACCTTTAGTACACCCAGTACTATGCCAAACTCTGAAACAGATTTTTTTTTTATTTCACACTTCTGAGCAAAACCTCCTTATATTGTTTTTAATGTTACTGATAAAAATAAAAAAAGAACAAATGTAAAGATAATTTTCTGAACATCTTTTACAACATTTCTTGGCTGCTTTCTCACTCCTTTTTACTCAGGTGCTCAAAATGGACAGCTAAATATTGTTTAGCAAGGGTATAAAAACAGACAATAGGAAACAAAAACTGTTGGACTTGAAAATGTACAAATGACATGCAAGTTAATACAATAAAATATGTTTATGTGTGTTTGCAGGAGTGCAAACAATATGCCTTTCCATTAATTTCTTTGCCATTTGACAGAGCCCATCTCCAATAAGCTATGGGCAAAAGACAAGGTGCACCCTGGACCGGTCACCACTCGTCACAGGGCAACACAGACATCCATGCGAACACACTTCAGGTCAATTTTAGAATCAACAATCCACTGAACAGTCATGTGGGCGAAAGTCAGGGTACCCAGACAGAACCCATGTATGCACAGAGAGAACATGAACCATGCAGAAAGACGGCTGGAAATCAAACCTACTTGAAGCGTGACAGTGATGCTACAAACTCTGCCACAGAGCCGCCAAAAACCGGTACATTTTATATTATCATTGAGAGGGTCAAGAGCTGGACAAATTATTGTGTACTACTGAGTTACAGTAGTTTCTGCCTTAAGAGTCACTGTGTTGTTTTTCCTACGTTTTATATTGTTAACACCTCAAACATCATTTTGGCAAAAGATTTGAGGTTCTTTACTAAGTCTATGAGTTCACCATGTGGTTAGATATCTATTGGCTGAATTAATAAAAAAATCCACTCTCCTATTATATCAGCCACTCCAGGCATTTAACTCTTGAAGTGGAGGCCATCTTCACTGCCAGATTTGGACCAGTTTTTTTTTAGTGCTTAGTCCTGTTTCTCTCCCAGATAAAGTTGTGGGCTTAGCTTTTACTGTGACTAACAGTATTTGCTCTCTTTCTTAGAAAGAGCCACCTACAGAGCCAGTTCACCGTTACCTTTTCTTACATAGAAAATATTGATGGATCAGTGCTTCTTTGTCCCTTTCATGTGTCTGCTTCTGTTTTCACAGTCGGCCTTGGCAGAAAGCCACTCACTCTAAGCCTGGTCCTGCTGGAGGTTCCATTCTCTCCACAGTCACTGCATGCATGCCTGGTGTGATTGCTGTAGAGCAAACAACACAATGCAAGCGAATGTTTACTGTTGCCAATGCTCAACCAGGAGAAGTCAATGACACACTGTCATAGGCTGGGTTTTCTTTAGATACAAAACTTTTAACCAATCTATCTGCATAATTTGATTAAACTGGCTCTGTAAAGTGCCGTGAGATATGTGTTGTAAATTGGTGTGATAGAAATAAATTGAATTAAACAGCAAGACTATAATTGATAATAGTCTTATATAGAAGAGTATAATAGGAAAACTTGAACCAGAATAAGCAGGGAAAACCTTTATCTAAAAATCTGTGAAACTAGAAAAGAGATTCTACTATTTTTCAGATTGCATCTCTGTGACAGGCTGTAGGCAGCAAAATATAAATCTGCAATCAGTTCTTTGGTAAGTTATCCCATTAACACAACCCCAGTTTTTCAGCAATTTTGAAATTATAAATTGTTTTTTGAAAGTACAGGAGGTCAGTTAGATGGATTCCCAGATATGAACCCACAGACATTTAGTAGATCTACAAATTGAAACCATTTTAGAGATTATATGAAAGTTTGGGCCTTTTAAACAAAGTATAACAACAACTTTAGACCTTTGTAGAGAGCTGCGCATAAGATAAATCTGTTATTGAAGGTAATTTAGATCTTAAAGTTCTGATCCAGTCATTTTTAATCACAAATTGAAAATGTTCCCAGATGGAAACAGTTCTTGTCCTGTAAACAGTCAACAATCAAATCTACATGAAATGTCAACCTGACCTTTTTCGCTTTGCAGATTGCACAAACAAGATATACAATGTTAATTATTGAATGTTAAAGGTGTTAGCAATTGAGTTTCACATTTTTTTTTAATTATTCTAAGGTCATGTTGCTACAGTTTTTCTCAAATTTCCTAAGTTTAAAGTTTTTAATCATTTATCAAATGTAACTAAACTGTCCTAAAGTCAAACTTATATTTGTATCTATGTGACGATTTGACTAAGAGACCGATGAACCTTTAGCACATATTATTTCTCATATGCTGTTATTCAATGGTTTTTGTTGAATTGTCTTAACCCTGAACATAGAGAAGTGTTTGCTAAACATAAAAAAATCTAAGGAAAAAAAAACAGGACACAAATTACAGTCAAGGCAACTGAAATAAAACATTTGAAAAAATTAAATCAACATTTAAGAGAAAATATAGATCCTATCTATTAAAAAAATCATTTGAAAACACATTAGATGATAATGAAACCTGCCTCACAGCAGAGCTTTCCTTACTGAGCAAGACGCGGCTGCAGAGGTCAGAGTGAGATATAAAGAGCTGCCAGGTGACTGTACAATCCCAGGCTCAGAGGGAATCAAGAAAGATGTTTTAACCTGGAAACATGCATGAATGTGAGGTCTGGTTTCCCTTTAGAGCTGAAAGAAGTCCTCATCCCAGGTTCAGACTGTATTATTAATACCTATCTGCTCGTGGAAAACTTGGACGAGGAGGGCATACGAGTCGTCTCAAAGGAGATGGGAAACGCTGACCCCTAAGATGTTTCTGCCGCCTGCTGTCCACAAGAAAGAATTTAAAACAGGACAGTTTTACATTTTGCTGATGCTTCTGTCAGTGGGGCTGATTTCCAAAGAGTGACAAGGTGAGAACAGGTCTGACCCGGGGATATCATGCACCAGGCCCAAAAACAAATATATACTCTGGGCATACAATTTGCAGGTGAGACTACAAACAAATGTGAGTGAAAACCGAGCTAAAAAATCATAGATAAAATTCTTTAAGTTGCAATGAATGATCTGTATATGCTTGACTTTTTTGACAAATTAAAATACTCATTTTGTTTAGCTTTAGTTTTGTGACTTTAGGTTCATCGTCACAGATTTATGAGGAGTTGAGACTCAAGAACAGTTTTATTGTGCACATCATTCAGAGCATCTCTTTATACAGCTGCAATAACTGAGATGACGGATCAGTAAAGCAGCTGCTTGTTTCTGATGGATTCTGCAGGATGTTGCCACTTTTTCTATTCACCTGCCTTACTCTTGTATTATGACTGTTTTATGGGATGCTATTTTGATCTGTGTTTAACAAAATCCTCCTGTAATTACCAGTTTGAGTTCCCTTTTTTTTCCATAGTCTGCAACTGGGTTCATTTCTCCACACAATCATGTTCATATTGCCCTTTCCTACCCTGATAGGCTTTAGAGAGAAACAACTGTAGAAAACTACACTTAGGACAGACATAAAACTATTTTAAAAAGTGTTTTTCAATTCCCCAAATTCCCCAAACCTTTACCAACTATAAACGTGTTTGTTGAATATCACTGTTTTGAGTTTGTGCCTTTTAATGTTGCCCTGCAGTTTATAATTTCTATAAATGATTTAAATGCTGCTGAAAGAATATTTTTAAGGAGTTTCATCATCAGAACTTCATTTGGCTAAATGTGATAAAGACTGCTGTTTGTTTACAGAAAATCCCCACATGGGGTCTTTAACTTGAGGCACATTAATGTGGTGTTGATTTCCAGCAGGCTTTCACATCCATCCTAATGTTTATTTTTGCAGTAGCGGAAAAAATTTATTAGTAGATGTGTTTTTTAAATATTATGTTGGGTTTTTGTGGAGAAGCAGATATTTCATGTACTAAGAAAATCTTTCCTACTTACTAAAGATAAATACAAACCAATTTTTAACATTTTATTTAAGATGGATCGGCGCATCTCTAGTAACAAGCCAGTCATTTGATTCATTTGGTGCAGATGCAAGTTGCAGGGTCCAGGGTGCACACCAGCCGCAGGGGACAGGCAACAGCCCCCTAAAAACCCTTTAAGAACACGTGGCTGTAGACAGTCGCATTATTTAAAATCCGTATTTAAAAAACTTTGAATAAAGCAAAAAATTAAATATTTTTGTCACTCTTTTCAGAAAATAGAAGTTATATTGAATGTATTAATATGAATGACTGAACGTAGGGTTAAACGCTTTAGAGTCCCCTGCTTAAAAAGCTTAATAAAAGTAAAGGTCATTCAGGGTTAAATATTTAGGGAAGTACTTCAAGTAAGTAATCCAGATGATTATGGTTTCAAATAAAATGAAAGATATTAACATTTGTCCACGTAATATATTCACATTTTTGGAGATGCAGGTGTGTTTTGCATTGTGGCCCTCTAGGCCCTGTGGTACTGCGACATTGAATTTGTAATTTTAGCTACAGGAACGTACTTTGTACCATTCTATTTTTTTAGCCCAGTTTTCACTCATTACTATAGCTGACCTGCATACTGCAATGATCCTCAGGCTGCTTGCATTACTGAAGAAGAGAAACCTCAGCTATATCTCACTGTCATCGGTGCCTTTGTGCATTGAGCTTCCTAAATTAGAAATCTTTGACTCCTTTCAGTTGACAACAGCATTCCCATAGTTCCCAACAGAAGCTCACAGGTTATTCTTTACTGTCCCGTAACAGATGCATTCAAATGAGAAGTCACTGAGCAGAAGACGTGTATGCTGCACCCAGAGACAAATGGGACAAAGTCTGCACGGCGATGCGTTACACAAAGAGGCACAAAGCTGGATGAGAAGAAGAGAGAAGAAAGAGAGTGAATGCATCTTCTTCTTTGTCTATACAATGAACTGCAAAGTATATTGCAGGCACAAAATGATAATGGGATACAATTAACTTCAAATGGTTTCACTGCACACATAAATCTTCTCCTCTGTAGGGCCACAGACTACTTCCAGAGAGATAGATTTTCTAATTGCACATCGCTCTGTGTTGCTGTGCTGCTCACACTGTCATTGGCACAGTAAATCAGCAAACCCTCCAGAGATTAAACCCAAACCATGATGAGTCGCTGAAATTCAGTTTCACTGGAATAAAAAAAAGGAAAAGGAGCTGACATCTTTAAGTTGAAACACAATGGAGCTGGTTCACATCTTTGTGTTTACCTGGAACCTGATTTTTGATTGCTTCAGATCTTTGTCAAACAACCTTGTTTGCTGAAGAGTTTTTTTTTTTTCGTTTTTCCCCTTGTAACATCGGATCACTGTAAATTGAAACTGACAAATCATCTGCCTTTCATACTCTCTCTGCCAGAGATGAAGGCCTGAACAAAGCTTTTTACAGATTAATTGCAACCTGACAGGAGACAAACTCTCAGAGGAAACAGCAGAAGGGCTGATGAGATGTTCAAACTGACACAACTTGTCTGGTTGGAGTTCCTCTCCAAGTTCAGCATGAGTTAACATGAAATAATCTCTTTTCTTGTCCTTTGTTGAAGCTCTAGGCGATCTTTGCCGGACTCACAGAGCCGCAAACGGATTATATGTCAGTGCAGAACAGGAAGCATTCCACATTCGTCTGCTGAAAACATACAATTCAAAAAGCCAAAGGTATGAAAAATGCTGTTCATGTTTAGTCCTCACACTTCCTTCATTCCGAAGACCAAACTGGAACAAAAGAAAGGATACGGTGTGAAGTCTGAGCTTTCAACTGATGTGTGTTTGTTTGAATCACTGCAGAGCTGATGAAAGCTGCAGTGATGTGGATTTTCTCCTGCTCAGGCTCAGCCGGGGTCACGACAGCTGCAATGGGGGGTTGAAGAACTTGATGGAGTGAGTCTTGGCCCACTTTCCAAAAACAGACTTCTCAGTGATAAAGCGGTGTCCACCATAGGGGGCGCTCTCGTGAAGATGGTACTCTGCACACTCATCCCGACTGCCCGCCTCGTAGTAGTGGTAGGGAACCTTCCTGTAGCCTTCAGTCCTACGAAGGACAAAGAGAGAAAAATATCTTTTTCTACAGATGTGGAAGAAAAGATCTTTTACATGAGGTAATAAAACCTTTTGTGTTGAAGAAGAAAACATAATCTGACAAGTGATTTTGCCAGCTATACAGTCTGGACATCAGATAATGTTGGACAGTTGGATGGTTAACTAGTGCATAACCTGTATTTATAACAAATTAGTCTATGAACATTACTTCAAGCTTGGTGAGATTGAATGAAAAAGGTCTTGGAAGACTACATTTTGAGTCTAGCCACACATTCTCAGATTTAGGCCTGGAATTTGACTTAGCTGTTACAACATGAGCTCTGACAAAACGTTGAGGTTCATTGTCCTTAACCTTATGCTCTAACATTATCTTCTTCCAAGGGTGTCCCTCGTTTAGTCTGTACAACATTTGTCACCATCACCTCTGACCGGTTTCCTGCTGGAAACGAGTCCCACATCATGATGCAAAAGCGACATGTTAAATCAAGGTGTGTCCACTAATTAGCATCATAGATGTTGTTATATTTTAGTGTATTAATTATCCACCCCCACTAGGGGTGGTAAATACGTCATTTAATCGCATAACACACAGCTCTACTGCCCGTGTGTTAGAACAACAAATGAAAGTGTGAATCGAGCTCAAATCATGATCAAACAGGAAATTCTGCACATATATAAAATAAATACCCCACAACTTAAATATAAGAGTTTATTAACAAACATCTTTCATCTCCAAGTCAAACATATTTCAGCTAGTGAAACTAGCAACTAAACTAAACAAAGAAGAAGGAAAAACATGGTTGAAAACCATAATCAATGAGATGATGGAATGATATCCCAGTTAATGTGGATTTTATGTTTCAGAACTATAGATTTTCTTGACAAATTTGAAATGTGATCAAATTAGCTTTTGGCGTTCGGGTGACTTTGTTTATGTATGTGCAGAGTTACTTATTTGAACATGATTGCAACTTGATTCACACCTTTTTTTTGTTGTTCTAACACACAGCTAGTAGGACATGTGTTCATAAACAATATATAACAGTCCAAATAAGATCTGAATAAATGGGTAGTAAATATATTAAAATGTAAATTAGTGTACAATGGGACCTGGACTAAGTGAAATCCTGATGACATTTAATGTCTCTCATGCGTATCAGGGTAAAAACAAATGTTTATAAGAAATCCCTGATACTGGACATCCAGTTCTGCCAGAATGCTATTATATAAATTGCCATTTTTGGTTCAAACAACACAAAAAACCCTTTCTGACCTGATAACTGAAGCTATTCATCTGCTATACAAAGGATTCCTCCAGACAGAACTGTAATTTGGGCTGCACAGTAAATTCCCAGTCAGCAGGTTTGCCTTTGTCAAAAAAACAGTTGCCTGTTCTCCACAAATAATTAAATAATATACATTTTTCCAAAATAACCAGTAAAATAAGTTTACAAATATGCAGCAAACGTTTACTTGTATAGTGAAAAAAACAGGTATTTTACACTGAATTTTCTCTGGATTGATCGTGTTTACAGTTTGCATTAAAAAGAAAAGAACTTAACAGAAGCACAACGCAGTGGATCAGGTTCATTGTGTCCTCTGCTGTCTGCTTCTAATGGCGAGTGACAGCTTTATGAGCGGATGACTTGTGTAGCAATTGCACTGGGTGGATGAACAGATACAGGAAGAAACAGCCATTACAACACCAACCAGTGAGTGACTGTGGCTCTCTTCCAGCTCACCGTATCACACAGCCCAATCACTGCCTCTCCTCTGTGTCACTCAGTGGTGCGTTCCGGAGTTACAGATACATTTAATTTTACCCTTTCTGCAGCACCTGTTGCAGCTCTGCTGCCAAACAGCTGCTGATGTCAATTCGAGCTGCACCTTATAATCTGAAAACCCCACACTGCTTTATGCAAACACTGACTTATCAGTTCAGAAAGTTATAGAAACACAATATCTACAGGCATCAATGAGGATGGAGGGAAATAAATGATGCACAGGCAGGGAGAGAGAAAATCATCCCTTAACTGTCTCGCTAAATCATCAAATCTCCTCTGTGCTGGTTGAATTACCCCCTCCTCTCTGCCATGTGTCTGCAGCTCTTATCTCAGCTCCTGCTGTGCACAGGGGAACGTACAGAGGATAAAAGGAAGGATTTCCAGCGTGCATTAGGGAAGCGACTTTCATTCGGAGGAGAGATGAGGTTCAGGTGGAGCTACTGTGGTTGATGGGTTCATCAAGGGTGCGACGTGTTTAAAGACAGTGCAGCCGAACTCAGAGCATCATGCTCCTCATCCCTCCTAGGGCCTCGCAGTCTGACAGTAATCACTCATGCAGGATTCAGGGAAAAGACAGCAAGCCTGTCCACAGGTACTACTTAAGCAAAAGGTAGCTAAAAGCCCAAATAGAGACAGAATACAGGAAGAAATAGAGCCAGAAAAAGCTAAAAAAAAACAACAAAAAAATCTACATTAATATCAGGAATAAAAATCTGGTCATTAAATCTAACCAGTCGGTTTAGAAACTAAACTGAATGTAGTTAAAGAAGATATGAATAAAAATACTTTATGAATCGGTTTCCTTAAGCAGCCCCCCTTCAAACCCAGAGAAAAAAACAGGGTGGTATTGAAGCAGCAGGCTGAACAACCCCTGGAGTCTTACTTGCAGTAGGTGTCATTTATCATGCCGTAGATATGGATCTCTTTGCACATGTCCATAGCGAGGATAAGTGTGAACCAGCCTGTGCTCAGGTAGGAGCCGGACTGAATCCTGCAAACAAAAAAAACACCACATCTCAGTTAGCAGACATTTATCCAAGCTTAAATTATAATCATTTGCAAATACAGACTTTCATTACTGCTGTTCCAGTGACCTCTGCACCTATTATTCATACATTACAGCTAACTGATTTGTTGAATTATTGTAAAAAATGCTTCCACTGAGGGCAGCTCCTCATCTGATCCTCAGCTCGAATGTAAATTTAAATGTAAAGGTATTAACAGATCAGCAGGAACACCATTATCTCTTTAAACAGAAATTCAGCTCCATATATCTTTGAGTTCAATAGAAAATATTCTGATTTTGGAGCATTTACACTAGTGGAGACATAAAAACACTTAAGGGCAGAGAAACAACAGGGAGCTCCTGAATTATTGAAGCATCAGGTGGGAAAATCAATAACACGCATAATCTTTTCATGAGCCCCAGACTATTAGTGTTTGATTTGTGATGTTCAAAGTTAAAACATGTCAGCATTGATCAGGACATGGTTCTACGTTTCATCTTGGCTGGAGATGTGGGAGAAGGCCTGATGTTTATATCTAAAGTCTTATTCTGCAGGTTTGATTCAGCAGGGGGCTGCAAACTCCCCGGTGTCACTAAGCAAACCAAAATACACAGAGGTAATGATAAAAAAGAAATATTCAAATATATCTATGGAATATTTATTTTATTTGGAACCTCCTGTGTCTTTCTGAACTATCCAGAGAATTGATGCATATCAGCAATCTGAAAATCAAAACTATTATAAGATACAAGAGGAAAACGTTCAGTTGAAGTCAGGGTTTCATTTAAAGACCTTTCCCAGGTACAGCTTTATATTTTACTAAAATGTATAAAATACATTTTTTTCCCTGACATTAAATCAGACTAAAGGTTTCTTGTTTTAGGTCAGTTAGTTCCCTTTGTTAAATGTCAAAGCAATGGGCTTTTTTTGAAAATGTATTTGTTGACCTTCAATAGGTGTAAAATGCACTTAGAAAAAATCAGGATGTGAGATGTCTTGCCTTTATAATAGACTTGGCAATCTTTTGCAAAGCAGAGTGTAAAAGATTGTTAAGTTGATACGATTCATAACAAATATTACTGATTACTGAGAGTCGATCAGAAGCCTTGTTGAAGTGCTAGCATGATATTGGTGCACACACGTAGTTTGCAGCAGATATTTAATTCATTTCCTCAACAAGGCTAAATGAAACCATTCTAGGTGTGAAAGTTTTACTATTTTTGATAGTATTTTTCCCCTAAAAAAATCTTGCCTCTAAAATGCAAACACTTTTCACTCTTCCTGTGATAAAAAAACCCTTATTATCCATCAGAATAATATGTGCAGATCTGACCTAAGTAAAAAAAAAACACTAGATAAATAAACATGAATGAATACTTCAGTTGTTTCTCCCTTTTACATTGGAGTAGTTTTACCTCTTCTTTCCAAGAAAAACCTGAAAAATAACTAAATTTGCATCCAAAATCTCAAGCCAGACAGAAGAATTAGTTAGCATGCAGCGGAGATGATTTAAAACAGTATGCAACCACAAGGCTTATTAAATGCAGTGGAGTTAAATAAGAACAATGGTGAGAGAACTCTATTATTTATTTTTGGCACTGCTGGTAGCTGTGAAAAACATGGTGAATAAGTTTTGAAATAACCATACTTTGCAGAGTTCAAATTGCTTGTGTCTCGAGCCGCAAGCTGCTCAATAATGACTGCATTGACATCTCTGCTCTGCACTCTACAACTCAAATGATAAGCGAAATAGCTCCTATCTGTGTCTTACGTGCTAAACTGATAACCAAGTCCATACAAGACTAAAACTATGTGGGGTAATTTATATCCATCCTAATGAAACTGGGGATTAATATCTCCAAACTAAAGGGCGTCAACAAAAAGCATCACAGCCAAGAGGCCCATGTTAACTCATGAGGATTGGGGAAGGGACATGGGGCCATAAAAAACTTCAGGTGGCAAGTCCAAACCAAGGACAGACTGTAAAATACTAAAACACATTATACACACAGAGCAAACTCAGACGGTTGTTTAATGCTGAATTCAATGATTCCTGGACAACTCAACCACCAGTTAATAAACAAAAGCATCCCCTTTATACGCGAGTAAAGTTTTCTATATTTTCAGTTGATGAGAGGTGAAACGTCTTCTAGAAAACTTCATGTCCAGTTGCATAAATTGAACTTCCCGAGCTTGACCATGACCTGGATGACTGATGACCTTCACAGATAAGTCCAAACAATATGTAATACAGTATGTATTTGACAAACAGTCATAATGTTTTCAATGACAAATTGTAGATCTATGGTGGAGTTCTTCAGAAGCTGTTGACAGGAATGTCAGTCCTGCACCATTTAAAAAGAGGAGATGATAAGAAATGTTTGTTGCCACTTGCTATGATCCCAAAATGCCGCTAGTTAAATTTTTACCAAAGTTCATTAATGGCACCAATTCCTCACAAATATCTCAAAGCACTATACAAAAAATGTCAGTTTGATTTAAATCCAACAGATTAGCATGTAGCAACAATAGTGTATTGTGTCCTTCACTTTAAGATCATCACCCACACTAAGGATGCATTTAGCAACAGTAGAAAGGAGAACTTTGTCTCTAGAGGAAGAAACCTCCAACAGAAACGGGTCATATTACACCACACATTAAGATGCTACATGTTTCAGTGTTCTAATAGGACACAGGTTAAAATATTTTGGGTGTGTGGCGTGCAGGTGGCGCAGTGGTTAGCGCACACGACCCACGTATGGAGGCCTTAGTCCTCGACGCGGGTGATGCAGGTTCGAATCTGGCTTGTGGTCCTTTCCTGCATGTCTCCCCCCCTCTCTCATACCCCCTTTCCTGTCAGCCTACTTTCAGAAAAACGAGCCACTAGTGTCGTAAAAACCTCAAAAATAATATATATATTGGGTGGTGAATAAGAAACGTAAGAGTCTTATTAGAGTATTATTCATATATCAGCCTGTTAAACCCTAATAATACCTGCCTGTTACGTGTTAAGGGTCATTTTCCCAAGCGGTTTATCTTTTTGGAACAAAATTTGGAAATTAAAGGTATTGAGAGTATACAGATAGAGTGGACAACTCTTACCAGTGAGCTATCTTTCACGGTGCATTCGTAGTGTCCTATTTATTATGATTCATTTAGAAGAAATGTCTATCTGATATGGATAAATCCTGTATGGTGATACTTTGTGAATTATAACAAGTTAGGTGAAGATTAAGAAGAAACCAATCAGCTGCTAACTTTCAGCTGCATTATTTAAAGTGTTTGGCTTTTGAGTCTGACAAACTCCTTCAAACAGACACACAAACAAGCAACACTGGGGGTTGTATGGAGGTGAAGCTACAAAAAAAAAAAAAAAAAGCAATTTGTTGTAATAAAGGGCTAGAAGAGCACGGAAGGGAAAAGGGACATTATCACTGATACGCAGCTCAGCAGCTCTCAGCCGTCTGAGCTGTCAACACATCACCATCACCCTGCATTATTCATTAGCCGTTTGCCACTCCGGCAAAAGACAAACAGGCTTGCACACAAACACGAGGCTAACACATGCACCACATCCTCAGTGGAGGGTTAGATGTTCTGGAGTGAGAAGCCTTGCTGGAATAAATGAAGGGGGTGGGATCTGCTAAACTGATAACTAAAATTTCAAAGCCTGACGTTTCGATGTGGAGACCCAGAGAGAGAACGTCTGATAGATTTCAAAGCCCAAAACAGGCGCTGTGTTTACCTGTGACGATTTTAATGGGACGACTTTGCAGGGAGACTGCTGTTATTGTGTGGTCAATTTAAAAGGGAAGATAAGGCAGGCTGTGAAGCTGCTTTGGCAGGCGACAAATAACATCCTGAGCCCGGGGACACACGGAATGCAATTTGCCTGTTTTGTTACAGCAAAAGAATCTCCTTTTACTCAAAGACAGCAGACAAAATGTGTCGTAAGGTCTGGGTAGACAGTGGTTTTCTTTTAAGAGAATCTCTTTCAGTCCCCACTGAGCTTCTTGTCCTGCAAAATGAAATAAACAGTGTTTGAGCAAAACAAAGCAGGTAAGAAAGTGCATCAAAAAGCTCTGTTAAATCCTTCCTTCTGTTAGTTTCCAACACAATCCAAGGAGGAGTCAGACAGGAATTATTGGCACAAGCAAGTAAGTGTAGTCCTGGCACGCGTTCCAAGCAGGGTTGAAACCAACAGCCTGAACTGCAGAACGTTGTGCTTTACATGCCGAGCACCAGAAGCCGAGCCACAGTGGAGAACTGCACGGGATCCGGCAGAGACTCATCTGCCTCCGATTCTGTTCAATAACTTGCACTTGACATTCACAGCAGGAGAGCTGTCCATTTGTGTGAGATAATCTGCAGTGACGGTGATTCAGTTCAACCGGGCCTCATGACGGCTCTGCATGCTGCTCCGATATGATCTGACACCTGTCAGAAACACTCACAGGAAAATACCTCCGCTCTATTGTAGAAAGCTGATCGCTCAGAGAAGACATCATTTTTACTTAGGATTAAAAAGAATGGTTTTCAAAACTATTTTCCTCTGCTTTCTGGCCTTAAGTTTAGCAAGATTATTGATACACCTTCCATGCATCGATATTCTGAAGTGGCCTCTTTCCTCTCTGGCCTGTCAGCTAACCTCCGAATAAAACAAACAACCCCATTAGCCTTGGATCTTTTATTTGTTTAAATAATGATAACATAGTAAATGGCCTGTACTTATATAAGGTAGAACATATAGTAAATTATTATTTTTTGGTTAAAAAATCATAGTAGCCTCATTAATTAAAAATGACCAGTCTGCCATCGTCTGTTTATCCAACTCTGCATTGAACTGACAACACCCATTAAAAAAAATAAATAAATAAAACTTTTCGACTGCTTTTCTAAAACCTATTGCTTAACTTATACAACTTGAAACGCTACATAACTTGTATCACTGGCTGGGGCTGGGTTTCTAAATAAAATAAAACAATGCACATTTTCACCGTGAGTCATCGTCTACTCGACTGCTCTTGTTTATGTTTGTGTCCAGACTCACTCTGCAGTCAAGGGATTGTTTGCTAGTTGTGGTTCGATTAGGATGAAGACAAACCAGGGCCTTTGCTTATATTCTCCGGCCTGGTAGAACAACCTAATGAGAGCTACCAAAACAGGGGGGAATCATTGTATCTTAAAGAAATTATTGAAGAATCAGACCTTCAGAGAGAATATCCACTGTCAGCTGTACCTTGTGCTTTCCTACTTCATCAACATCCACTCTATTTCTGTATTTCGCACTCTACCACCAGTCAGCCTCTGTCAAAAGCCTGACTGGTGGTTTTCCTTAACTTGTGTTTAGTTTTCATCAACCTACTGTAATGCTGGACTTTTCTGATGCAATGCTTCTCTGTTAAAAAGGTTAAAGGTTGTGGGAAAGCGCTGGAGGAGGTGCTTGTTCAGGGTGACAATAATGCAGGAAGGACCACTATGAGGATGTTTTATACAGATAGGTTTATCTAAACTATCAGATGTTAAAAAAAACAAATAAATAATAGAAATGATTAAAAATAGATCAAACTATTTAACAGTTATAGGGGATCCAGTTCTCTAGGTCAGACCTGATATCTACATTGGCTATAAGCATGTGCAGCTCTTTTTGTTTTATGCCTTCACAAAAGTCAGTTATTTTGCACTTTGTCTTGGTGTTTCATCTAAATGCAAGTCTATTCAACCACTCCTTGATCAGCACATTGGAGGGACCTGGGCTTTCAAAGGAGAAAATAGTAAGAACTCTGTTATTCTCAAACAATACTCAACAATAACAGGTATAAGAAAATTTCTGAGAACATTTTTTTTATCTTATTTAACTGGTATTAACAATAGTTGCCTGAATATGATATAACCAAGGTGATATGTCCGGAAAATTATTACTGCAATTAGCCAATCACATTATAGGAAGCATGCTAAAAGAAATGACTATTTTCTTAGGATTGTAGTAAGTAAGTATTTCTGCTTTAACTTTGAAGAGGAAGAGGGAGCAAGGTAAAAACATGTGAAGGCCAGAGGCTTGTTAAATGTGTGAGGTTAGTTTTTCACAGATTCATTTTCTGCGTTTATGATGTATAGAAGAATGCATCATACTTTGAACAAAAGTAAATATTTAGACTCTCATCAACACACTTAATGCTTGATTGATATTGATAATTATATCGATTGACAGTCATCAAGTTAACATAATGCACGTGTCAAACATATTAATTTGGGTTAAACTCCAGAACGAGGGTATCTATTTATTATGTATTTATTATCTTGACTGTTTAACCTCTATGCTTCAGTTTCAGGTTTTAACAACCAAAGAACTAAGGAACAGAAAGAGAGAATCACTCTAGCTTGTTATTTTATCACGCTATCTCTTTATTCATGAGTGATTTTGCACATAGATTTTTAAAACGCACCAGAAAACTAGGAATACTTGTCTTTAGATCATCAGTGTTGCAGGGTACATAACCATGCAGAGTATTCTGGTCTTTCAGCCAAGTTTGCACTTACAATTTGATAAAAACATTACTTATAACATCTTCCCTTTCTGGGAGGAGAATGAGCTTTACATCAAGCACATATATCCCTCTACATTTCGTTGTGTCCCTCCTTTTTTTTGTCTGAACAATTTACGATTCGACCACAGCCTTAAATACGTAAGCGATAAGGTCTCAGGATGTACAAGTACCATTTAACGTCTGCCTGCAAACAGAAAGCTGTCTTACTGAAGTGCTTCCTGAAGAGATGTTCGGCAGCAAAGCAGAAAATTTCACCCATTTTTTGTCTTCTCCATCAACATACAAGCTTTCACTCATGTCAGGAGGCTGCCTGATGCAGACACGTTTGTTATTAGTTGAATCCTTCACACAGCAATAATCTGTGAGACAAGTTTTTGCCTGTGGGCGGTTCTGTGTAGAAGAACATCACACAACATCTTTCCGTGTCTAAGAAGAAGCTGCGATTCTGGGAACAAATAGTGACAAAACTCCCAAACAGAGCCATGGGTTTTTTTTTGGTGAAACATTTCTCTTTTAGGAAGACCACAGAGCAGAGTAATTTATTGTAATGATAAAACGAAGGAGGCAGCTGTGTGGGTTTGCTAAGGCGGTTTTTAATTCTGCCAGGAGGCGACATAAAGCATGGAAAATGACCTCCCCAACTGCATTTCTTTTTTTTTTTTTTTTGTAAAGGCCCAGTGTTGTTTACTTTTATATGCAGAGCCATTAATAAGGCAGAGAAAGAATGCCGTCTAACTGAGGAAAAGCCTCACAGTGATGCTGCCTCGTTGAGGATGTCAGGACAGACATCCAAACAGCTTTTTGTTCTCCTGCTTTTTGTCTTTGTATCCTAAGACTTGTACCAGTAAAGTACATGTAAGTTATATTTTTAAAACGTCTTTGATTATTAAGCAGATGAGAGAAGAATTTGGACTATTTCATGCATGGAGGACAGAAATTTTTGGGGACATGTGCTCAAAACAAAAAAGAAAAATGGGCACATATGCCAAAATTTCTTTATAAAATAGAATACAGAAAAGGGCCATCCTGTACTTGCTTTTAATAACCAAAGACAGGGCGTGCAGGTGGCGCAGTGGTTAGCATGCATGACCCATGTATGGAGGCCTTAGTACTCGACGCGGGCGACCCAGGTTCAAATCCAGCTTGTTGTCCTTTCCTGCATGTCTCCCCCCCTTTCTCATACCCCCTTTCCTGTCAGAAAAACGAGCCACTAGTGCCGTAAAAAGCTCAAAAAAAAAAAAATTAAAACAAAAAATACCAAAGACAATGTCAAAAAGTCATCAAAATAACATAAAACTTAATAAAAACTCTACTCTGTATAAATGCAATAAAACCGAAGCTTGATATATCTAATCTCCAATCGTTAAGTTACACCACTGGCATCTTCCAACTCAAATCATTGTTAATGTTGCTGGTTAAACATAGACAAACCTGTAGATAGGTAAAATATGGACTAACTAGAAAAGCACTCAGAGTGCGCAGACCTCCACCAAGCTGCATGTTTTGCCCCATATTGTGACTTATTACACCTATAGCTAAAACATGCACATTATCTGGATCATTACCAAATTTTAATGAATTGTTCCTTGGGATGAGGTGCACCTTTGGTGACAATTTCCTTAAAATCCTTTCATTAGTTTCCAAATAAGGCTCAGCGTGTGTCGGCAGCCTCTGGTGTTTGTTCTGCTCTTACCTTCTTCATTTACTCTGCACTGTGCTTTCTTCTTTGATCAGCCAATTGAGACATCAAGCAAGACATGGCTCATCTTTCCTGTGTTTTTGTCTTCAGTATAATACTTCTGGACCTTTTTTGAGTCTGTTGCTGAAGCTGGCAATAGTCTCTGCTGCCACCCTCTGGTTTAGGGAGGAACTGCTTGTTCCACCAATTATGTTAAAGAATCCTTATAAAAGCACTCCTGCAACTGGATTATGATGTGGATCATCACCAAAATTTATTGGATTGTTCCTCTGTCTGAGGTGCATCTTTGGTAAAAAAAAAAAAAAAAATACTTAAAATTTGTTCATAAATTTTCAAGTTATCCGACAGATAAACAAACTTACACAAACAAACTCAACTAAAAACATAGCCTCCTCGGCAAAGAAAATAAAGAGCAGAATAACTACTGTTATTATCTTCAATCACATTATGTAACATGCTGAAGACTTAGTCTTGCAATAAAAGTCCCAAAGAAGCAAGAAACAGTAAGACACCCTTTTTCTTATGTTCCCCAAGAATTGTTCTGTTTATTACCACATACCCCTGAAGCCATGTAATGCTTTTTTTTTTAGCAGCAATAGAATGTTAGATATTGTGGTTAATTTAACCAAACAACGATTCCACAAATAGCGACCTGTCAGTCTGATGCTACAGGTCAAAAGAGAAGTTGGTTGGCGGCAGAGCTTCGGCTCAGTACTCAGCACTGACTCACCATGCTGCAGATCAAATAAATGCCCGTAACAACACAGTTTTGGGGGATAGGGATGGACAAAAGAGTCCCTTTTATCTTTAAATATTGAGCGAAGAAGAATTAAAATAGTCTCCAGAAAAAAAGGCAGAAAGCAAGTTAAGTACCACTAGGGTTCTGGCTGTCTACGTGTCTAATGAAGTTTTACTGGCTGAAAGCTTTCCTTCAGATCCTGAAATACAGCTTCTACTGTTTTTTTTACCTGTGGCAACTGCAGAAAAGAGACTGAAGCTCTTCTCTCCTTGATTGGGATGTGAATGCTTGAATTCCTTTCTAACATTTGGTTTGCGTCAACAGTCACGGAAATGCAAGGTTACAATAGAACAGAGGAGCAAACAATGATTTCCAATTAACTCTGGCATCTCTGACCTCTTTATCTGGATTCTAGCTTCAGTTTAACTCTTAGTTTCCTTAACTTTAGTCTGACACTTAGGTTTTAGTTTTATATCGCTCTTCAAAAGCAGTAAATAAAACTACTTCGAAGCTGATTAAGTATATATTTACAGTAAACAGCTAGTATATCACAATATAAAATGTAATAATACAGACAGTTTTTAATCAATTAATTTAATAAGCATTTGATCAATCATATTTGTCCTAAATATATAATTTCCACATCTGAGTTGTTATTTTCAAAATTATAAACACAATGCCTATGAATGAATCCATTTCAAAATGAAATTCATTTTCACTTTTATTAGATATGATATAAATTAGTTTTATTTATTTATACATTTTATGTATTGGGTTTAGACTGCTTGTCCATCATGCAGTCCAAGCTAGCATTCTTTTCTTTTTAAATATGTAAACCCTTTCTTGTTTAGAAATATTTTATTTTTTCTTACTATATGATTTATATTCTATTCTGGAAAACATTCACTTACAGATAGTTTGAATTAGTGTGTGATAACATTTTTAGGCAAACAAAGCAACATTGCAAACACTCAGATAATCAGAAAAATCTGCCTTATTCAAGATTTTTTTCAGAAACACTTAAGAGAGATTAATACAACCGGAGATGTGTGGAGGAGGGAAGTTCAAATTAAAAATGACAGCACAGGAAAGCAAAACAATAAAAATATTGCAAATTTTTTGTGTGCTTGAGTCTGAGATAAATAATATAAATTATTACATGCTGTTTATTCTTGCCATACTTCCATCTTTATCATTTAATGTGCCTCTACCTAGAATAGCAAAGAGCAAGGAGAGGGCTTGAGCTAAAGAGACGCTTGTTGAATGAGATGCATTCTTTGTGGACGACTTTGCTGCATCTCTGACTTACACAACGCTGATGTGGAAAGTTAAAAAACAACTAAATTGTTATGTTGTTAAGAAAACTTTTAATGCCCTTAACTTTATTCAACTGATGTGTTATTCTTACCATTTGACTGAGGTTAAAAAGCGAAGAAAAAATGCCTCACTTAGTTGAAAATGTGTTGTGTTGATTTATCAGCCTCTTTGTGTGACCAAGCTGACGCAAGTAAGTTGTTTTTTTATTTCTGTCTGTTATATTATTGGCTCTTTCATCCTTTACATTTATATTATTGTTCTTAACTCATTATGTGATATTGTGTTGATAATTGTTTCACTCCACAGTAACAGCCCAAATCAAACACTGCCTTTTAGTTTTAAACCTGTTAAAACGGTTCACTTATTCATAATCTTTTTCTCATGATTCTTTCAAGTTAACCTTTACTTTCTTATCCTATATCAAAGTCCTAATGCTTCAGCTAAATAAAATGTATTTCAAAGTTGTTGTGGTTAAAAATATCTTTGTATTAAAGATTCACTTGCTGTGGATGAACTGAGCTTAGATGTGGCATAGCTGGAATGTTATGTTTTTTCTGTGCTGTTTGTATTATTATTTTTTTCAGTATATAAATACTCAGTATATAAATACTGATTCTCTAAAATTAAAAGTAAATTTTTCTCACTGTTGAGCAGCCTGGAAAAGCTTAAAAAACTGTTTAATCTAAACAGACCATGTTTTAGACTCTGTTTTAGCTTGCTTGGATTTTGGACATAAGTACAACTTAACTTAAAAAGTAAGGAATTGTTTAGCTTACTTGCAAACTTATTGGTCAACTTCAGCCAAATCTAATTTATTTTAGAGCCTATTTCATACAAAGTTGTGGACTCCATGTTTTACAAAATCAAAGATAAAAAAAAAGACCAATATGACATATTAACCCTTTAAAGCCAAATGTATCATATTTGCTACATTTTGAGTCCTCTGCATTATCAGTGGATTATTTTCGCTCTTCAGAAACAGACTTAAAAAATCATAAATATGTAGGGCACAGAAAATATATGAAGGATTATATGGAAATGCCTAATCTATCAAAATTTAAGCAAATTAATATAGTTTTGATCCTATGCAGTGTGCGATTTACAGTGCTTTAACTTGCATTTTTTGCTCCTTTACATTTATAATAGGCAACAAACAAGGCTTTGCTAACAATTCGTTTGCTAATCATGGAAGTTTAACAGGCTTCATGTTCCCTAACAGTTAAAACAGGTAATGTCAGACCATCTTTTCAAGATTCCAAAGCCTCATGTTGTTTTTAAGTTCTGGCAGACAGAAGTCAGTCGGCTTTAATGAAAAAAGGGAAGAAAATATGACTGTATTATGAATTTTGGATTTAAGATAAAGAAAAAAAGACATATAAAAAGCATTTTTATATACATTTCCCAATTAGATCTAAAAAATGTATTACTTATATCTCTGTATTATAAATTCCAAATTAGTCCTATCTGTCATGATCTGGGACTCTTTGTCCTTTTTATGTGTAGGTTTGCTCTCCTGTGTGCCTTTGCACTTTCTCCACCAGATGGCGCCAGGGGCTGATGGATGTGTGGTGTGGCTTCCAGCGGCTCAGGTGTTCTCAATCAGCGTCATCATCTCCGGTGTACTTCGGGAGCTGCTGTCCAGTAGTCGTAGCCGAGTGTTTGATATCTGATGGTATCACAAAGCCTCCTGAGTTTCTAGCTCCCCTG
>JAUZNJ010055012.1:16441-29324 GCA_034780135.1 Jordanella pulchra | reverse complement strand
GTTACACCTTTTGAATGCAATTACTGAAATAAATCTACTTTTTCATGGTATTCTAATTTTATGACCAGCACCTGTATTAGCAAGGCACGGTGTTTAATGAATCACCAAAGCTCAATGCTCCATAAATTTGTGATGTTTTTGATTTTTTTCTTTATCTGATGTGCACGTTATAGTAAATGTACGTATTTTTCTTCATTTTATTTAGATTTTGAAAGTCTGTTGATCTCTTCGTCCAATAAATCCACTAAAGTTATTTTTTTCCGCAAAGCTAAAGAGATTTCTTCAACACCCATTAATTTAGACATGGAGAGAATATTTCTCTTTTCTCTTTGCAATGAGAACTTTTCTTTGAACACTTTTAAATTCATTTGTTGTGATGATCTGCGTGCCTTTTCTTCCTGAATAATTTTTTTTCATTACACATAATACATTTCAGTTCTACATACTTACACAAATATATAAATATCATTGAAGCATGGTCTTGTTTTTCTTTTGATTAGTAGTCCTATTTATTACTTCTTTTTAGGGCTGTTGCACCTGTGCTTCCTTCATTTCATTAATTGTTGTCAATATGCAGCCTCATCCTGCCACAATAAATTTGTTTTTTTTTTTATGCCGGACCCTCCCAGAAGTTCAAGGACAGCAGCTGATTTATTTCATGCTTTTTTAAATTCTTCTTTTATTTGGTTGTGACCAGCTAAAAGGTTAAGTCAAACTTTGCTTTGCACTGAATGCATCTGAACACTACGTCTTTAGGTACATATCAGCATGACAAAAAAAAAGTAGACAAAGTTGAGACCTGAAAAAATAAACTTCGATTGAAGAAAAGAGTGGATTATTAAAGACTTTAGAATGCATAAAAAGCATCACAGTGACATGGATCCTGATCATTGAATAATTGGGTTGATGTCTTAGGGATGGAATAAGCTAAGCAAACAGAAAGCATCTCTAACTTTCTTCCTGCTCGACTCCTTCCCTTAGTTTTCCATCCTGCCACTTTGGGAAGCTGTACGGCCTGGTGATGGCGCTCTCTGCGGTCCTTTCTCTGCTCCAGTACCCCTGCTTTGCCTTAGTCAAAGGAGCTCTCCATGGAGATCCATTTTATGTGAGCGCTCTCTATAGATGGAAGACAGAATTAAAACATTTTACCCTAGGTGATTTCATGGGCTCTCTCGTTTCAGGTGGATGTTTCTCTCACTCTCCTCACCGTTCTGGTGTTCATCCATCCTGCTTACATCTTCATCCACTGCAGGAGAAAAGCCTCCAGCAGAGAGAACATCCCTCTAACTGAAGTTGATTTGGATCCCAGTTTGGCTCAAGCTAAACTGTAAAGGATGAATTCATTTATGTGACAACTTCTACATTGCAGCTTCTACGTTTCCAGTTGGTTTGTTTTCATCTCGTGGTTTTAACTAGAAAATAGCGATAAGAATATTTTATACTACTTTTTGTATAATCAAAGCAATGTTTTTTAATGTTTCACAGGAACCGATGCGTTTGGTTCTGATGTGATCAATAAACGTCTAACAGAGATCCTCTTCTGCTTTCTGGCTCATTTTTGGTTAAATGGAAACTTAATATATTTTCTATTATTTTGCAAAAAAAAGGAGATATTGTTTACCACCTTTCAAACCTAGTAAAGACCTGATGATTTTTTTTTAATAGCTGGCCAGAAGTTTACATTCGCTCTTCATCGACATGGATGCCTTTCTTTTTGAACAGGTTTACATGTGTGCCTCTGTTCAGGTAGAAGGAAACTCTGGGTGTTTTACAGGGAAAATAAACAAGACGAGATTTAAAAAAAAAACATAACTCTTAAGTCTATACTGATGTTGACTCCTCTTGCTTTGGAGGGGATATGAATTCAAGCATTACTCATTTATAATCAGCTTTATCTTTGACAGTCCTCAATTGTTTCCATTCATACATTTTTCCCATCGATTATCTAATCACAGAATTACAATTTACTTTTTCTTTTCTTTTTTATAACATTACATCACACATACATCATCATAAGTAGAGACAAGGAAAACACAAACAATGCTAAGGTAACAAGGAGAGTCATGAGAAATTATCTTTATTTTTCTAGTTAGAGTCCCGATTAGGAGGTAGATTGTGTCCTAACATATTCTACTGTAGTTTAGGCTGCAAACATCTCAAGGCTCCCTTTGGAACTGAGGAGTCTTTGCTAAGCTTCTGAATGGCCATCAAATCTATAGAAGATTCATGATCTGTGTGCTTAATTTATATATATATATATATATATATATTCGAGCCTTGATGTGTTATTTTGAACTTAAGATGAGATGACAAAATCCAGCATAAATGTTAACTGCTTCACCTGATTCCTGTTTCTTCAGTTGCATCAAACCACCGCGGAGATCACCAGAAAAATAAACACATTAGTTCTGTCATTTTCTTTAAGAACTGTATATTAGGAGAACATTTTCCCCCAAATGGTAAACAAACAGTGTGCAAATGGTTAACTAGGTTTTATTGGGGGGAAAAAAGGTATAAGACACGATTGCTACATGACTCAAAGAAAAAAAAAACAACCTTTTTTTCTGTATTTGATTACAAAAAAGTGAAAGAATACATTCAGGGATGGAGAACACAGACCAGACAGTAGAAAAGTCTTCCTATAAAGTCTATGGTTGATATTTTGTTTGTTAGTACAAAAAAAAAAAAACAACCCAAATTAAACCACAGCAGAGTTTATAGTGTCCTTCATTTGACCACAGCACTGTGTTTTAGTTTGCTTTTATTTTTCTTCTGGCTCATTCCAACATGAGCAGCTTTAACATCATCAATATCTTCTGCTTTTTATTTAATCAATTACTGATTGACAGATTGAAAGAAGAAAGTAAAGTCAGACAGCAGATCACATCACGTTCATTCAGCCTTCATACAGTCCTAATCGGTTGTAGGTATAAAAACAGGGAGAAGTTACATTTGGTTAGATCCGGTACTACAGTGTGGCTAAAGGAACAAGATAAGGCACAAAGGACTACAGGGTAATAAGCATAGTGTAAATCAGTAGTTAGAATTTAAAAAAACCCAGATTGGTGAACATTTCTGGGGGTTTTTTTGTTGCCTGCAGAGAAAAAGACAAAAGGTAAAAGTAAAATTAAAAAGATAACTGAAAAACGACTCAGTTATCTTAGTAAATAATTTGCTGTATTGTCCGATTTAGTTTGTCGTCTTTGATGCTGCTGCTCGTTTCATGTCTTAAATGATCTTGAAATGATTTGTTTGTTGGATTAATGTGTTTCTAATTCCGATGAGTTTAACTGATGATTCAGTTCCTGTCAACAGAACAGCCCCGGTCATGTTCCTCCCCCTCGCCGTTCCTTCCTTCACTCCTGCCCGCCCTCAGTGGTGGAAATGCGATTGTGGTGCAGAAACAGGATGGCGTCCAAACTGTCGGGCGGAATGGTCGACCTCTTCCTGTTCATGGTTTCGTGTCCTTCCTGCACAAAGTCCTGAGCGGCGTTCCCCGCCACAGCCGGAGCAGCCATGTAAACGCGTGCCACGGCGGCCAGCAGCGGGAACTGGGCCGCCTTGGTCCTCCACCACTGCAGGGGCTCCACTCCCAGCGAAGCCCCTCTGTCAGCTCTGAAGACAGACATCTCCATGTCGACGGACTCCTCCACGGAGCTCTGCCTGCTCCTGGGAGTGGAGCAGAACAGGTCTCCCAGCAGGAACTCCATGCCCGAGAGGCCGCTCTGAGAAGCAGGGTCCGATGCGTCGCCGTCGTCGTTCTCTCCGGCATCGCTGAACTCATCTTCCACTATAAGGTCTCTGAAGTTGATTGGGGGGCACTCCTTCAGGCGTTTGCTCCGCCGGAGGATTTCACTGTCTGACTCTGGAGACACGGGGGAGGAGCTTCTCTTAATTTGATTGGCTTTACCGCCCTTCCTGTCCTCTTTGGCAATCCTCACAGCCTCCTTCTTCAGCCAATTGAACGTGGCCACTTGCTCCTACAAGATGAGGAGACAGCAGTTACTATAGAAACTAAAGTGATTTCATGATATTTCTAAATCAATTTCTTTGACATCATTTTTAAATCAACACATTTTCTCAACATGGGTTCTAAACTCATTTATGGGGAACTCTCCAGGTATCAATAAATTAGTATACCAGGATGAAGAAATAAGAAAAATAAAAGGTCTAGCATTGTCCTGCATTAGGAGGAACCCAGGGTCAACCGCACCAACATATGGACACAAGAGGTCTGAGGATGTTGCAGGCAGCACATTACTCTCTACAGTGTCTCCAGACTCTGTCACGTCTGTCGCATGTGCTCAGTGTGAACCTGCTTTCATCTGTGAAGAGCACAGGGAGCCAGTGGTGAATCCTTGTGATGATTACGGCTTCCAGCTAATGAAAATCTTCCAAAAATGATAAAACCAAACACTTAAAAATGATGTATTTAGGGTTTTTTTTCTTTTCCAACAAGAGATCATTGTTAGAAGCTGGTTTTCCCAAGCTGCTAAATTCCAGGACATAAATGCAAAGTAGACGGAAAAATAAAACAAATTTTTCTTTTAAAATCAAAGCTTACCTTCTCATCCATGAAGCCCAGCCCATGAAACTGGGGGTCGAGGGAACACGCCACGCACAGCAGCCTGTTCACCGTGGGGCTGTCGTAGCAGCTGGCCAGGCTCCGCCTCATCATCCTCTTCACCTCCTTTAAAATGGACGAGGAGTCGCTCGGTCGGGGTACGAGGTGTCTGGAGAGCAAGCCTGTGAGGATGGGTTTAACGAGGGACAGACGGGGGAAGGCCTCTTTGGCCAAAGTCCTACAGGCCACGTCCAAAGGTTTGAGGACCAAGCAGAGGTCCTCCACCACCTTCCACTCAGGGCGCAGCATGGAAAGGCACGCTGATGACGTGTTGGAGGTGGAGTTAGCGTGGTAGCTGTCTAATGATTCTGGACCTGTCTCCTCCCTGACCATGCTTTCTTGAGTAATGTCTTTTGTAATATCACAGATTAGGCTTTTGTGTTTGATAAGCGAGTTCAGTAAAGGATAGAGTGTGTTCCAGGTGGGCTGGCAGTGAGCCCACACCTTTATCCGTTCCTGCTCTGCTTTGGACAGGTTGTGCAGCAGCTTCCGGGCGTGATGGTGGTAGAAGCCTTTCTTCCCAGCAGGAGGCAGCAGCAGGGTGGACAGAAGGTCCTGGAACTGGCCCAGGGTTTTGAGGATGACGGGATGTAGCATCACCTCCTGGATGCAGCCCTGCACGGCGCTGAAAAAACACGGGACGGATGGAAGGCCCTCGCTGAAATGCTCTGAGGAGGCCTGCGGCTCCTCGGGGGAGGCGGAGTCATCCTTCTCTAGGAAGGTAGTTGAGTTTGGGTGGGGGGCACTACCCGGAGCCTCCACGCCTTTCTCCGTCTTTATGAGAGGCAGCTTCATCCTGTGCCTGCCCTCCGTTCCCAGCAGGACCAGGTTCTGCTGGTTGACCCCCCACTCCTGCGCCATGGCCCTCACCTGCATCTCCACCATCTGGAGGCTCAGCTCTTTACCTCCACCCTCCTCCAGCCTCTGGGTTGCCAGAGCCAGGTTGTGAGGGCTGAAGTCATCATCGATGTAATGTGCCCACAGGGTGAGGTAATGCTGGTGGCTGCCCTGCCAGCTGTGGAGCCAAACATCGACGCTCAAAGTCACAAAGTTAGAAACCGTCCTCAGGTGGTTCGGGGGCCGCCTTCGCCTCCTGGGCTCGAATTCGATGGGGGCCGTGTAGTCGCTTATCTCCTCCACCTCCAAACTCGAGGTTCTTCGCTTCAGCTGCTGGATGAGGCTGATCTTGGCTTTGATGTGGTGGTCTCTGAGGAGGTGCTGTAGCTGCTGGGATGTAAGCGACTCCTTGTAGGAAGGCAGGAGGGTGTGCAGCAGCTGTTTGAAGCCCTTCCCTTCCACTAGAGTAGGGGACTGGAGATCCCTGATAATGAAGCTGGCGATGGCGTTTGTCACTTGAGCAGATGTTGCTGCGGGGGGGCTGCTGTGAAGGCTGGTGGGAGGCATGACGGGAACGATACGCTGACCTGACAACAAAGATTTAAAAAAAAAAAAAAACATGATGTAAGATGAGAACAAGAACGAAGTTTGGCAGGTATACAGAGTGTAGGTACATTTATAGAATGTAGTTTAGTTTTATTTGCTTATTTTTAAGTTGATTTACAACCAGGATTTTTGTTTAAATTGATCTAAAATAAGCTCTTTGGTTAATAAATCCCTTAATTAGTTCATTGATTCAGGGAGGTGGGTTGGTCCTTGGTCCAACACACCTGCATGACAGAAAATAGGAGAATACTTTGTTTCGGCTCTTTCTCACATGTAAATAGCTAGAAAAGCACTCAGAGCGCAGACCTCCGCTAAGCCGCTAACTTTGCCCCATATTAGGAGTTAAACCTACAGCTAAATCTCACACACGATCATGATCGAATTTTAATGAATTATTCCCTGGCACGAGGCACACCACTGGTATAAATGTGAATAAAATCCGTTCAGCAGTTTTCAATTGATCTTGATAGCAAATAAACGAGGGTCCCATTTCTTGTGATTTTTGTTGACCGTAAAAAAAAACCTCCCAAACTTTTTTAGTCCATGAAGAGTCACTGCTGCCCCCCTGTGGTTTAGTGGGGAACTGCTTGTTCCGCCACATATCCCTATCTCACAATGATAAGAGAAGCTTTTGAAAAATTCCTGTGTCTAGATTATGATGTGGATTCATCACCGAAATTTAATGGGTTGTTCTTTGGCACGAGGGAAACCTCTGATAAAACTTTCATAACTTTTCAACTTATCCTGTACACAGACACACACTCTCCTATCTCCTCAGTTGAGGTATTAAACACTTTTAAGCTAAGAGGGCTTAAAAAAAGCCAGAAAAAAAAAACACAGTGTCATAACATCAGCTTATCAATAAAAAATCTATTCAGGCTCCAAATTAAACTGAATTAGTATATTTTCTGTATCGATGCTGTTTTTGTTGGTAGTGCTGTTGAATCTGGGGAAAAGTGTATCGCATGTAAACGCTCCCTTCAACTCAATGTCTCTATGTCACACGTTTGATGTATTCTATTATTGTTGCTTTTAGATTGTCTTTTCCTAAATAAATAAATATCTTTAAATCCATCCCGCTGAGCAGGGGGATTCCTCAAGGTCGGGTGATGCAACATGAATGTGCAACAATATATTTGTGGATGAATCTTAAGAGGTGGGAATCATTAATGAAGAACAAAAATATATCAGTAAATGACAAAGCTGCTTCGCTCCTGTCTATTTTTTTGGATGTTTTTAAAAACAATAAATATTTTCCCTTTAGGAAAAGGTTTGTCATAACTGACAGAAATGTTGTAAACACGGGTTTCTCTTGCTACCTGTTGCCAGAATGCGATCCTTGGTGATGTCTCGAGGTTTGAGGTGATGCTTGATTGTCAGATGGTTCTGCAGATCTGCTGCTCCTCCTCCACAGCTCACACGCTCCATGCATAGCTTGCACACCGCCATGTTTCGATCCAGGGGCCGGCCGGTGGGGTCCGGCTCCAAACCGAAAAACTGCCAGGCGCTGTGCTGGTGAGCGTTCGGGTTGCTGAGCAGCTTCTCGCTTCCGGGCAGGAAATCGTATTTTTCGATCACAGTGGAGCTGGTGTACAAAAACGGGCTCTGAGCGACGGGGGGGAAGGCGGAGCCGGATACTGAGCCTGCATCGTTAGCTGCTTCTGGGTTTGACACGGTCGTCACCTCGCTGATGACGGGCATGGGGCTCTGCGATTGGCTGCTGTCAGACCAAAGCGATGTGCTGCTGGGCTCTGGGAGGGTGACCAGCTGGATGTCCTGCAGGAGGCGCAGGACTGTTTCCTTGTCCCCAATCTCACATTTTGCACTGTCACCTGCAAAAACACCAAGAACAAAAAGTGTTTACAGAGTAGCTTTATAGCTTGCGAGTCAGCTGAAGGTTGGCAATGAGAACAACAGCACAGGGATCCATAGTTACCCCCCCACACCCATCAATTCTTTTCAAACGTTGCCTGCAGCAATTTAACATATCAGCTTCTTTTCTTCCCTTTCTGGAAAAATGGAACTTAATCTAAATGGAAATCTAATTTTTGGATGAGAGTTTGAGGCAGAAATCAATCAATCTCTTTTTAGAGGGAAACATTACATTGCTTTGCTCCATCATTGTCATCTTTATTTCATATTTAATATATCTTGAACTCCAGCCGGCCTCGGAAGATGGCCGCTCACACCGAGCCTGGTTCTGCTGGAGGTTTCTTCCTGTTAAAAGGGAGTTTTTTCTCTCCACAGTCGCTACATGCTTGCTTAGTGTGAGGGATTGCTGTCGATGCAATCAGCTAGTTTCCTTTAGACAGAAAACTGTAAACTAATCTGACTTTATGTTCTGACTGTATTGTCTCTGTAAAAAGCCTTGAGGTAACGTGTTGTGATTTAGAGCTACATAAATAAACAAATTTAATTAACAGAAATAAACACTTCAATACGCTAAAGTGTAAAATACATGCAAGACTTTTTTTTAATTATTAAATTAACTTTCTGTTCTCATTCTACTCTAATTAACATAAACCATCAGCTTATCCACCACAACACATTAACCCAGTAGAGTAGAACTCACCCATCCCCAAACCCAAAAGCGAAGCGTAATCCTTCCCCATCCAGACTTTCAGCTCCTCCCCCTCACAGATGGGCCGGGATACCTTGTAGTAGATGTGACGGTAGAACTGGAAGACCATCAAGTTGTGTTCGTCCTCGCTGCTTGTATACGTTACGTATCTGAAAAACACAAAGAGTAAACATCTGCAGTAAATCGCATTTGCTGAAAGGCTCAGATCGTTCAGGATCAACATGGAGGCGATGTTAATAACTCACCTCATCCAGTTTGATTTGTTCTCATCAGTCGCATCAACGTAGGTGAAAGCAGAATCCTCCCTGATCTAGAAGGTAAAAAAAAAGTGTTATGTAGAATTTTTTTACTATTCTAGCAAACCACAGAAACTACAGAGTGTTTATTCTGAACTCTAGAAAATGCTCCTGTTAAAAAGCATGTTGCAGGTCAACTTACAGCCCAGGCATATCTGAGGTTGCTCGGCATTTGTCCCTTGCACACCTCTCCCAAAAATGGCCCGAACAGGACCCCCTGCTGAAGCTGACACTTGGCGTACACCTTTATGGTTGCCTGTTCGTCTCCAGAGGACGAACCATCCGTACGGAGCGAGAGACAGGCGGGCAGGGACAATACGGCCCGGGAGGGGCCGCCGTGGAGCCACGGCTCGCCCGGCGGCACCACCGCATCTGGCACATAATTGGAGTTGGAAGGTGTCTGAACCAGCGGTACGTCCTCATTAAGTTCTTCATGACTGAGGTCCAGGCCTGGAGGACAGACAGCAGCAAACGCGACTATTTGATTCTTCTTGGTTTGTTATTTATCAACTAAACTTTGTTAAAAACATGTAGCCACAGCCATGTTTATCATTACTTCCATAAACTACGCTGTTAAATTGACCTCTACGTTCTTCTTCTTCCTGAACTTTTCAGATTAAAATATAATGACACATTTAACTAGTAGAATGAAAGACCAAGTTAGCCTTGATTGGATTTCATCCATAAAGCAGCTACTTTAGTCTCAACAGGGCAGATCTTGTAAATCCATAAATGTTTAAAACAACATCAAACAGGTTTTAAAAGCAGGTTAGGAAAAGGGTAGTAGAACATTTTTCAGTTAGATGTTTTGTCCTAATTAGTGATATTTTTTTATTTCTTCCTACTATGTGTTTGAAGAGGAGCTGAGCTCATCTCTCATTAAAGCTTACAGGTTCTAAGATCTGCATATTAATTATCGATAATGAGATCTGTCCACATCACAGTTCATCTGTTGGTTTCCTGCTAGGCTGCAAGAAGCTAAACTTTTTCATTGGGTTACATAAAAACAAGCACAAAAACCAACTAAAGAAACAAATGAATTCACATCGCTGAGTTCATAACGCTGGCTGAGCAGAAATATAAGATTTATTCAGTCTGCTGGTCGGTTTGGAGGACAGCATCCAGACACATTTTAAAAACATGACAGAAATCAGCTTAGAGTCACCGTCCAGGCCAATACTTCATGAAATCCCACTACGACTCTGCATCATACTAGCATCTGATGCCAGACGAACCCGTGACCAGCCAGTTAAATCCTTCCTAGCGTTTCCGTCTCGTTGAAAATCCAGCTTAGTGCAGCGCTTCTACCTCCAGCTCCTGACCATGCTTCATCTCCTCTGATCTTTAATATCCCATCAGCAGCAATGCAGATACACGGGCCTGATAGTTCAGATCAAGTCGATTTACAGCCTTGTTTTTTTTTTCTACCTCCGGTCGATCAGCAGAAGGGTTGATATGCTGATTTCTACTGAAACTGGGGAAATTTATTTTAGATTTAATGCAAACATCAGGTGAAAATAAAAGTCGGAGGTTAACAGCTTCTGCTTCCCAATAAGTTTAGTTTTAACCTGTCAGAACCACGTGTTTGCTGCAAATATTAAAGCTAACAGCTGTAAACAAGTAGAGGCAGTTTTTCAAACTGAATATGTGATTGTTTTTCAAATCATGTGGAAAACTATGATTGGTACTGGTGCAATACATATATACCCAGGAGTCAGAATAAATAAAACAACAATACTATTGACTTGACGGTTTTTCCTCTTAATTTCTCTCATTTTGAAACTTGCAGTGTTTTATTTATGGGGTAATAGAACAAAAGTGTGAAACAAATGGAAAAATAACAGCGAATAAGTTCATCTTTTCATATATCAAGATATATATATATATCTCCAGATATAGCAGATAAAAAGTCGGCCCTGATAAACATCAGGAGATCGGCAATCAGCCGATACTTGAAACTGATTTTATCTACCATCTGCAAAGGTCTGTTAATCAGCCTCTATTCAAGAGCGTCCCTTTGTGCAGTTAAAAGATATTGTCCTTTTTTTAAATATAAACTAGGCTTGAAACATTAAAAGGATATTATGATCCAATAACAACAGTTAAACAGAAAATATAAGTCAATAATCAGCTTATCTGACTTTTTAAAGATTGGTTACCACTCAGAAAACTGCAATCAGTGCCCCCCTAAAATGCTTATCCTGTGTCAATACCACTGAAGCTAAAAGTGCAACACCTGTATTTTTAAATCTGTGTTAAACTAAAAGTGTGAAGGTAAAAATATGGTAAAGATCCAAGGAACCAATCAGCTTATATTCATAAGAAATTTAGTTTGTATTATGTCTTTAGCAAAGGGGCCATTATGGTCTAGAACTGCTCATAACAGCACATAAGACACACCAGCACAACGAACCGATCTACTGTTTCTCTAACTTGCCAACAGGACGGGCTGAATTCTGGTAAGACAATATCCAAAGATCCCAGTTCCAAGACAAAAACAAACTGAAGGAAGTACTGCTAAATCTAAACTCAGGGTTGGTTTGTGAAGTCAGGCTGATTTTAGTCAATAGTTGTGAAACCTGTTGAGCTCCAACCTTAATTTATTCCAGGATTGTTCCAGTCTATTCATTAAATGGGATGGGATCCAAGCTTCAGCTACTGAGTCTATTATTAATGTAGTCCTTTCTCTGGCAGAGAACCACGAACTCGGATCGTCATCCTGCAGCTTCACATTTCGCTGCAAACCTTTCCAGTAGACATCGACCGATACAAATTTTATTTTGACACCTCACCGATCCCAAATATGTGCTGCCGATATTTTTGGGCCGATTCTTAGAGCTTAATGTTGATATTTTTCATAAATATGTCTTCAGGTATTATTTTATAAAGACTCACCAGTTACGAAAAAAACTTTTTTATATATTTTTTCTTGCTTGTTGTGTGGCTCTTATAGAACATTTGTTTAGGAGTCTTTATTACAGACAATATTTATTATAATAGTTCTGTATTAGACACGTCACACAATTCCCTTTAGTTTTACTTCCATGCAGCAGATCGTACAGTAATATCTGGCATTATTTGGTGTATTACTTTATATGCACCAATATTTTATAATAAAGGATCAATGCTAATAAAGTATTTTAAGCTCTGTTTTGACAAATTGCTTTCTTGATCACCACTTAACAACAAACAGCGACATGTTCCTTAATAAAAGGTGGACACGCTCATACCAACACGACCAGGCTTTAAGGCCATTTAGCATCACAGTACAGTGCGGGGTAGGACTGCATCCAATGCTGCATGCCAGGCTTATTAAATTCATACTAAAGAAGGTTGGTGGATGTTGACAAAGGCACTAAATGGAGCGTTTTATTACCTTGGGGCTCCGAGGAGGATCCGAGGGTAGCAGAGCCAATACTCTCATTAAACTCAGCGGGATGTCGTCGCCTCAGATGACTCCTTAGGTTCGTGGTGTTTCCCTTCGCGCACACAATCTTTCGGCATAAACGGCAAACGACCTCGTCTGGATTCAAAGGTCGGCCATTTTCGCCAGCTTTGTAGCCAAAATAAAGCCACACAAACGACTTTGCTCTCGGCTTGATGACGAGATCCATGTTTTATTTTTTGGGTTTTTTTTTTTTATTACTGTTTGAGGCCCCCTTCTCTGCAGAGAACGGCTAGCTGTCCGTAGAGCTCCAGCCTAGAGCTAGAGGGAACAGAGCTGTTCTGTGTTTTTAATCTGCGAAAACAACAGATGTTCAGAGAAAGGTGATAATCTGGGTTATATAGACACATGGAAACCGGTATATTTTCTCTAATTTAGTTGGAACTTTCCCCAAAATCTAAGTAAAGGAAAACATAGAATCGCAATGAGCAGTGCGGGTTCTATCGACTCTATTTCTACGCGTTTACGTCCCCCATCAGCCGACCAATGACAAC